>JADRCD010168936.1:0-18916 GCA_019843815.1 Montemys delectorum | reverse complement strand
TTTTTTTTCACTCTGTAGTTATGTAAACTTTTACTTTTTTGGGCCAGCTCAATAAACAACTCTGGAATGTGAACAAAAACACAAAAGAAACCCCAGAACACTCCCCTGTGAGCACCTGCAACAGCGATCCATCCCAATAGGATTTGGGGACTTTTGTCTTCTTTCTCAATCACTAAGAGTTATCTCAAGTTATGTGGCTCTGAAATAACTATACTCTTCATGCTTTTGTGTCTCTGTTTATGATGATCACTTTGCCTGAACCACACTTCCTTATTCATAAAATGCTCCACAACTCTTAATAAGTTCAGTAATTTCAATCACAGAAGGAAACATGAATTAGAGCAACTCAATACAGTTGATGCAGGGGATATAATATTGTATTTGTTTGTTGTGTTTTTGCTAACTTGACACAAGCTAAAATTGTCTAGGAATAGGAACTTTGATTAAGAAAATCTTTCCATTATATTGCCAGTATGAAAATCTGTAGGGCATTTTTTTTTTATTAATGATTGATGTGGTGGGAAAGACCAGACAGCTATAAGTGATGTCAACACTGTAAAGGTGGTCCTGGGTTGTGTAAGGAAGCAGGCTAAGCAAGCTATGGATAACAAGCAAGGAAATATTATTACTATATGATCTGTGCCTCCCGGTTCCTACCATGGACTCCTAACTTAGCTTCCTTCAATGTACTATGTCCAGAGATTTATAAGTCAAATAAACTCTTTCCTCCTCGTGTTTCATTGGTCATAGTCTCTGTCACATAAATAGAAACTAAACTAAGACAGAATTTGGATCAGAATCATGGGTGTTGGCTGTGAAGGACATAGATATGTGGGGGAGGACTGTGGTGGCATTAGAACTTTGGACTGGAAAATCCATTGAGTGTTCAGAACTCAGTGGGCTCTCCTACAAGATAAGAATGCTGAGAGCAATGCACAAAATGAAGGCCTGGCTTGTGGAGTTCCCAAGGAATGAAAGGACTGGGTCATTTGTGTGATTTTTGTATTAATATTCAGTGGTGACTGCTCAGCTGAAACTAAAGATTCAGCTGTGATTAGCAAGTGATCAGAGCCACTACAGTGAAACTTTAGCTTTTCTGGAATGTTTGATATTGATAAACTGAAACTGAGAACTTGTCAGTGATTAAGAAGAGACCAGCATCATTAAGGTGAAATTTTCTGGGAGTATTTCCTCAGGATCAGTATGCTGAAGCTGTGGTCCAATGGTCAAAGCTGTGCCTTATGGAAATATATAGGAATCACCCAGGGGGTACTGGTCTTGATGACACAAGTGGGGTTATAGAAAGTAGAAGAAAATGTCTGGCAGGGCTTTTGTAAGGATGGGCTTTTCCACCTGGGGTTTTTTCTTATGCTCAAATCTTGGATTTTACCAGGCCCATGTTGAACACCACTTTTAACTGCTGGCTTTTCCATCAGTGCCCCAGTTCCCAAATAATGACTCAGAGGCTTATTACTTATTTACAATGCTTATGACCTTAAACTAGGCTTGATCCATGACTAGATCATACCTTATATTAACCCATTTATTCTATTCTGTCTGCCACACGGCTGGTTACCTCTCAGTTTCATACTTAACAACTTCCTCTGAGTCTGAATGGTGAATCATTTCACATCTGACTCTTTCTCAAAATTCTTATCTCTCTACCAAAATACCCACCTATTTTCTGCCTTTTACTGATAGACCATCAACTTTTATTGACAGGTGAGGCTTCCACACAGTATACAAGATATTATTCCTACAGCTGTAGTCTCTGAGGAAAGGAAGAGAAATGTCATTGGTTGCAGTGGAGATCCCAGTAGAGTGGAGATACCACTACCATGGGATGACCACCAAGGACAGCAGCATCTATAGAGTGGGGCTGGCTTAAGCTTGTGTGTGCTACAGATGGTAGGTTCAGAATAATAGAACAACTCAGGCCCTTTGGATCCCAGAAGATAACATGTCACCAACATCAAGCCCTGACCTTTTTATATTGTTTAATTATGGTTTGCTTTGGTTTGGTGGTGAATGTTCCCTGGCTCTTCCCTCTTAGAGTAAGAAACTACTCAACTTATTTTTTTATTTCACAAAAGTCTACAATTAAGAGATTGGAATTTTTAAAGAAACTTTTTCCCTTTTAAAGTGTTAAAAATCTTTCTCAGGAAGCCTCAGTCCAGAGCAGTCATCTCAAAACTGTGTAATGAATTAAGAGGCCGTAGAAGAATGGAGAATTGTCTGTGGTTACTACTGCCTTATTTCCTTAAACACACTGCAAAATCTATGGAAGGAATGTTGTGGACTTCTGTTTGTGTTTTCACCGTAACTGTCAGCCTCTGCTTTCCAAGTAAGTTACAGAATACGAGCAGAATTTGTGGCCTACTATGAAACAAGGTGAGTTTTCATCATCTTCCAATGTGAAAGGTAAGGTCATCTTCAAAAGTCACCAAAACTTCAGTGTGGCTGTTTCCACTCCAGATTTGTCAGCCATTAGGAATCAAAGTCCTTGGAATGAAATTAGAATATAGCCAGTAAACCTTTTGTCCAAGCATGCCTTTAACTTCGGGATTTCCCCTACTAAACAGGGAATCTTATTTCTAAATCTCTCTAATTGTCATTTGAGCAGTTAAGGAAATGCAAGCTGTAGTAATTAAAGAAAATGTGCTGCAATAAGAATAATTAACCTCCAAAAAATGTTATTAATCTACATCAGTTTTCATTGGCAGTGATGTTTTCTCCTTTTAAACTGGCACATGGAGCAGTAAACTGTGATTTGGAAACACTGGTGACTCCAATCATGTCTGTAATGCCATCCAGGAAATGACTTATTGTTCAAACAGCAGCAAGAATAGTCAGAGGCACACTGTTCAATTTATATCAAAATTTTCTTTTGAAAGAAAACATTTTTGTAGTTTATAAAAACATAAAAATATCTCTTTAACTCAAACAGTAAAATTAACTAATGATATATTTTTAGCAGTAAGTAGGGATGCTGGGATCTTTAGAAATTTGAGATGAAATTTGGCAGCAAAAATCACATCCTTTGTTTCATTGATTATCAAGGCTGGTGTTTTATACCCATCTACAGACTTACACACTTAGAAAACACATTTGTTACTTGTCATTTATTTTTTTATATATTATCAAATTAGGAATTGAATCTAGAATATGCCGTATTTGCTACAAGGGCTCTACATCTGAACTATACACTCTTCCTAACTAGTTCAAGTTTAATTGGTAGTCTTCAAAAATAGTTGCAAATATTTTTCATATGAAAAATGTTTTGGAAGTAGAAACTGCCTTAGCTCTTCCTTTATCAGACATTCCTACATGTTTGGGAGTGTGTATTATGCCTGTAGTGTTCTTCTCTGGTGGGTGGTTACAAATCAATGCTGGTAACTAAGGGCAGAGGGACTTAGTAGTCCCGGGGTAGTTTTGAAGTCTCTCAGAGTAGTGACCACATGGCCCTCACCGGTATATCTGTTATCTGACATTCAGATTTCTCTATGTGCAGAAAGTAAGGGAGAAACAGATTGCTAAACTGACTCATTTAATGGATCCAATTGGCTGGACCATGATGCTCAGATTTCCAGTAATATTTAAATTCTGTTATGCTCTAGGAGGACGTTTTGAATGGGAATCAACACCAAAAAAAACTGGATTTTAGCAAAGTAGATTGATTTTACAAAGTAACTGGTTTTCATTCAATCATTTGATGACAAGGATAAGAACAAAGGCTGAATTTCTTCCCTTCTGCATTTGTTTGTCAGCACAAATTGAACTTACAAAGTAACATAGCTCCTTTTCAATACTCTGGACTGGTGGTCTTGAGATATGGTAAGTGGAAGGCTTAGTTACCCTTTTGAGGACTTGAGCCAAATCCTCCATCTCTTTCTATAGACTTGTATCCTGTTCATCTTGCATTTCTGCCAAATGATGCTTTCCTGAAGCATCCAGAGCTATCCTAGATACTTTTTTTCCTACATCTAATGAGCCTATACTAATACCATACATTCCTGAGTAAGCTCTTTGAGATTAACAAGTTTCTGTTAGTCTCTATAACATTCCTACATTTAAGAATGAATAAATGAAATGCTAGATTTTTTTCTAAGCTCTTGTGTTCTAAAGATTTACACTATTACTTTTTACTCATTGTTTCCTGAGTTTGAGAGTAAAAGAGAGAGAGGATGTGTATGTATGCCCACTTATACAGCTGATCCTGTTTTCCATAGTCTTAATAAATGTTCACATTAATTTATCATTATTGTTAGCCATAATATCTCAATAATTTTTATATGTAGTAAACTTAATAGTAATTAATGTATAGTTATACTTCCTAAAAACATAGGGTTTATAAGTCCAGTGTAGTGGTGTACACCTTTAATCTCAGCACTCTGGAGGGTCACAGGTAGATCTCTGTAATTGGAGACCAGTCAGGAATACGTAGTGAGTTCCAGTCTCAAGGAAATAAAACAACAAAAACAACTGAAAATAAGACATAATACATATGTAATATATAATCTGACTATTATAAGATCTATTTTTTTCCTCCAAAGCTTACATATTGAAATGTTCTCCATATGTATCAGTGAGTATGACCATACTTAGAGGTCTCAGGAATTAAGTTAAAACAAAGTCATTAGGATGGAATGTAACCCACTGATAGTCACTAGTAGCTTTAAAAAATAGAAGATTGGGAGGCTGATAGGCACAATAAGAAGAGAATGTGAAGATAGGAAAGACCAATCTGCAGGCTAACAAGCCAACAATAAGAAGAATCTCTTGGTCAACCTCCAAAATCAAAAGCAATGTTTGTTCTTGAAAGCAGCCTATGAATCTTTATTAGGGTAAAGTTTATTAAGTAGCTGCTTATAAAATTTTGTTAAAAATGTTTGGGCTTTTTTTTAGGTCAAATAGACTCTTTTAGAGTTTTCCTTTTAGGTTTAGTAGCAAGAAGCATAAGAGATTCATAGGAACTTGTAAAGGGCTTCTTCAGTCCTGGAAGCCCACATCTTCAGTGATTTCATGGTGTGCTTTTGTTAGGTCTCCTTCACTCCCTCAGTACTTTACGAAAACTCAGTATTTCATAAGTAAAATAATCTTATGTCTACACTTCCATATTAAGACATCCAAATATGAATGCATATCATTCTGCTAGCCAAGAGGCAAGTAAAGTTTCAGGGAACACATACTGATTGGCTGTATAAGAGCATCTGCACTCCAGCTTTAATTAAACTGTATGGCGGCTGAGGCTTCCATTTTGATTTTGTTTCAGTGATAGCACTGATCCTTAGAAGCTTCAACAGTGCAATACACATTTCCTGGACCTTGTACAACAGAAAATGACAGTAAATCATCTTAAGCTATCCTCTCCGAATAATAAAGGCTTAAAAACAAAAACGGCTTTAGACAATAAAAGACAATTAAAGACATGGTGGCTAAAGAAAACAGCTACCTTTTATTTCCCTAGAAACATAACTTTATTTGATCTAATTTATAGTTTAAAAAATATTCAACCATTTTCTCACCTAGCTTATTCCTTCATCTTCATTTCCCCACAGAGGCCTTTTTACTTCATGCATGAGTCTTTTTGATTTAGGAGCCATTACTTATTTCCCAGAACACTCGAATAATTGATAGAATGTGAAACAAGGACACAGTATTTGTCAAGTAAGTAGCTTACAAGAGCCTGAACATTTAAGCATGAATCAATATGCAGATATTTGTTTTTCTAAGAACCCTTGTTAATGGTACACAATAAATTCAATCTCAGGAGGTTGGAAGAAAGAGATTTCCATTTCAGTTAAGCACAGCTCCTTGTAATATTTTTAGTGAAGGATAAAATATACTACAAGGTCAAAGCCAAAAGAAAGAAGAAAATACAAAATGAGTAGTACAAAAGTCTTTTCAGCTTCAAGGAGCTACAAACCAGACATAACCAAGGCGCTGTCCATGGTGTGGAAATGTTACAGCAGGCAATGTCCAGAAAAACGTGTACTTTATGGGGTGGATTGGATTAATGTAAATCGTGACTGGGTAACTTCCATAAGCACCAATGTGATTGAAATATGCTAGTTAACTAATCAGTCTATACAAATATACTTATTAAAATATTTTAATCTTCTTTTTAAAATGTTTTATTTATATGAGTACACTGTGGCTGTTTTCAGACACACCAGAAGAAGGCATCAAATCCCACTACAGATGGTTGTGAGCCACCATGTGGTTGCTGGGATTTCAACTCAGGACCTTTGGAAGAGCGGTAAATGCTCTTAACCACTGAGCCATCTCTCCAGCCCCATTAAAATATTTTTTATGTTTCAATGTCACCAACAAATACCAGTAAGATTTAGAGCAGAGTGACATGTGAGAAATGGTATAGATATTCTTGTGTTTACTGTATAATATGGACACAGAACACTGAAAACTTTGTAAGTATTCAATCACTAGGCAAATATCTGTCCCAAAAAAATAGGGCTGAAGTGAGAAAGACACATTTGCTAAATCCTGACTCTATTGCAGGCTAAACCTGAGGTCAGCCTGACCCTCAAACATGTATAGTACTTATTGGAACAACACTGCTCCCCACCAACATAGACACAATGTCTACTCCCCAGTCAAGCAGAAACACCCACAATGACAGAACTGTACCCGTTTCTATTGAAAATTGATATTCTGCCATGTGGGCAAACAGGTACCCCAACTATACCAATGAGAAACACTAACGGTGGGTTTTGTCTCCATAAAACTCCTGCTTACTCAGCTAGAGGTGCCTCCGGACTCGTATCGCAGTGTAGTATCCAACTCCAGCAATCCACAGGGACCCCATCAATTCCCCACCCCTACAGCAGGGTAGCATCCAAACCCTGGGCCAGATGTGGGTCCCCACTTTAACCCACAAGATCTTAGAGACACTTGTGACCTCAGCACTTACACTTAGGACCTGTGAGATTGACCACTTCATTTTACCAAAGTTTGTACCTTAAAATGGGAAAATCAAATGCATAATTCTAGATTCACATATGGATTTCAGGCATGGGATATACTTGCATCTTTATATAGGAAGAAATAGCTAAACAAAAGGAATTATACCTAGGATCAGCTCACAAAATAAGGAACACTACAGCCAATAGCCTTTAGGAATACCCTGTAGCTTGTGTTGAAGCTTACTTGTTAAAATGGCCATTTTCCCCTGAAAGGGTGTACACCAGAGAGGTAAGTATAGCTGCTTTGGACTTCCCCAAGGCTTCTGGATATTCTCATATCTATAATAAAAACCTTCTCAAGCATGAATTGTTTTGTTTTGTGGCATCTCCGAACCCTTGGTTACATAAACTACTTTTAAAAAAGAATGCTTAAGGAAACCCCAAAACAACAAATAAACAACAAAACACATGAAAACTAGGAAAAAAGAAAATGTCTATGACAGCTTCAGAAACAAATAAGCATTTCAACCTCAACAAGCAAGACAATCAAACTCATGTTTACAACTCCTTTAAGTCCATCCCCTTTGTTGCCACAGGTACTTCCTTGCAGGCTATAAGTATATAATAATTATTTGCTACAGTGGATTCACAGCCCTCTCTGTCCCTTCCCCGCAAGAGGAGAGCTTGCCTCCAGGGACAGCTCTGATCCAGCGACTCAGGTGAGATTGCCATTTTCTCTCCATTGACTTTCTAAGGCAAGACCAGCCAGCAGGCACAGGCCTCAGAAGAGGCAAGGCAGCTGGGACAGTATCCTTTTTACCTCAGCCTACACCCAGGAGGGACAGCAGATCCACAGCCCTCTCTGCACCTTTCCTGCAAGTGGAGAGCCTGTCTCCAGGGTGTGCTCTGATCCCAGGATTCAGGAGGGACGACTGATCCACAGCCCTCTGTGCAGAGATCTTACCAGGAGAGAGCTGATCTCCCAGAAGTGCTGACACAGGCTTACAGACCCACAGGAGGAACAAGCTCCAGCCAGAGACAGCAAGAACATCTAACAGCAGAGATCAACAGATGGCAAAAGGCAAATGCAAGAATCTTACCAACAGAAACCAAGACTACCTGGCTTCATCAGAACCTAGTACTCCTACCACAGCAAATCCTGGATATCCCAAAACACTGGAAAAAGCAAGATTTGGATCTAAAATCATATCTCACGATGGTGATAGAGGAATTTAAGAAGGACATGAATAACTCCCTTAAAGAAATACAGGAGAACATAGGTAAAAAGCTTCAAGCCCTTAAAGAGGAAACATAAAAAAACCTTTAAAGAATTACAGGAGAGCAGGAGTAAACAAGTAGAAGCCCTTAAAGAGAAAACACAAAACTCCCTTAAAGAATTATAGGAAAGTACAAACGAACATGTGAAGGAATTGAACAAAACCATCCAGGACTTAAAAATGGAAGTAGAAACAGTTAAGAAATCACAAAGAGAGATAACTCTGGAGATAGAAATCCTAGAAAAGAAGTCAGGAAACATAGATGCAAGCATCACCAACAGAATTCAAGAGATAGAAGAGAGAATCTCAGGGGCAGAAGACACCATAGAAAACATTGACACAGCAATCAAAGAAAAACGCAAAAAGAGAAAATCAAACTCTCACATTGTGAGGTGAAAGGGCTGCCCTTTTTGTTTCTGCTTTCTAGAAACTTCGTCTTTAATCTCAGACCCTGGGACAAATGGCTGAGCTGCCTATTTAACATATCAAGCAGACCTCAGTTATGTGTTACAAGTCTTCCTGGCTCAGGTGCCCTACACGGAACCGTCCAGCTCAGGGAGCTGAACTACCCTTCCCTGTATAATCTCTGCCTCCTTTCTTGCACCTTTTCTCTCTTGGCAGCAGCATTGGACTCGCCTCTCTTCCCTCTCCCTTCTACTTCCAGTTCTCACAGGGCCATGAACACTCTGGACCTTCCCAGATGTGTCTGCCTCTGGCTATACTTTCCCTTTATCTACAATAAACTTTCACCTCCACCATACCTGGAAGCAGTCATATTCTTTTGTTTTTATTTCTTTTCGTGGTTTTTGTTCAGTACCTCAGGTTGGAAATCAAAATTAACATTCACAAGCTGTTATTTTAACTTAAAAGAAAAATTCCTTCGTTATGTAACTCAATTAGATTCTCCTCACTCAGCAAAATCACAGACTTTCATCAGAGAGTTTTCACGGTTTTGGTGCATTTGGGGCCTCCAAGGAGCATAAGTGTGAAAGGACTCTAGTTTTGAAAGGTGTTATGTATGCTATCAGAGTAGAAAAGTAATCATCACTTATGCTTATTAAATGTAATGGGAATAGCCAACCATTTTATGATTGTATTTAAGGCCTATTCAATAATATGTAATTCATGCCTGGCATTGTTATTGTAGCCAAGAGTGCCTGTCTAGGTAGGTCATGGACCACAGGGGAGAAACTTTATTTTACTATTGGACCGCAGTATTATACTGATACATAGATTTGCATTTAATGAGTTCATCCCTCAAATATCCAATAGTATGTTCTTGCAATAAATTGTGTGCATTAACAGAAATGCACACAAATTAACATGAAAAAATTAAAGACTGTGTGTTAGCATTTCTTCTAGGCTCCACCCAACAGTTCCTTACCAACAGCCATGTATGAGCCTGGCTTGCTATAAAAGGACTGTTTGCTCTCTCTCTCTCTCTCTCTCTCTCTCTCTCTCTCTCTCTCTCTCACACACACACACACACACACACACACACACACACACACTCTCTCTCTCTCTCTCTCTCTCTCTCTCTCTCTCTCTCTCTCTCTCCTCTGCTTCTCTTCATGTTCTCCTGCCTAGCCTTTTTCCTTTTTTCTCTCTCCTCTCTCTGTCTGTCCTTTTCTGCCCGCTTTCTTTCTCTGCTTCTATTCCCTTCCCCACAGACCCTTCCTATGCCCCAAAGAAACTTCATTTTACACAAGGCTGGTACCTGGGGTGAGGAGGGGGGTACCTCAGTCCTGGCCTGCTGCACCATGCCACCACATTACAAAACATATCACTGTGGGCTGCTCAACCTTAAAAGAGTGTCTATATCTACACTCTCTGGGTTATCACAGACACAGGGGCAAAACCAAGTATCAGAAGCAAAGCTAACTAAAGGGAAATAGTGTTTTCCTGACTAAACAGCATAGTTGCACATCTGAATTCACATTGTTTCTGACATCTTGCACAAGGTCCACACAATATCAAACCAGAAAATATCAGTTTGGAAGAGGAGACTTGTCATGCAGTCCCAGTGCTAGCGTGGGGCCTACTGGAAACTGATTGCTCCTGAAAGACAAAGAGCCATCTTTTTTTCAAGGATGCAGGCCCTGAGAGGCTACATATGATCCAGTAGTTGGTCCTACACCCATGCAAATATAGCCATCACTAGGTCACCTAACTGGGTTACAAAATATAGGAGGAAATAGTGGTGAAGGAGATAAAAGAGAAATTTGAGAAGAATGTCAAAAGACTTGAAAAAAATACAATATATTAGCATGTGAACTTATCAATAAAAATGAATTATCAACAGTGGGGAAAGGAAACAAAAACAATTATTAAACTGAATATAAAATAAAACAACAAAATAAAGAAAAATACATTAATTGGAAATTTCTGGGCTCCAGTGGAAAATTTCACAGCTGTTTTTAGTAATCTTTGGGCTTTGGAATAAGTCTGAGGATAAAGATGAGTTCTGAAAAATAAACAGTGGCATCAAGCATAAAGATTTTGTGTGGTTTATGTTATTTGCTTTTTATCTGCAATTTTATTAGACAGTTTTTAATACACATTTGAAACATGACCCCTGCCACATGGACTGCCATCTCTCTGCATTCTCCACAGGTCCCTTCCCTATCTTCATGTCTTCTTTATGCGTGTGGCACATAACTTTAATTAATTAGAGGTTTTGCATGAGTTTGGATGAGAGGTTATCAGAGTCCACGCCACTGAGAAAAGTGATACACCCTCCTCCAGCAGCCATTCAACACCAATAACCCCTTAGAGATTAGTAGGGCCTCATGAGGTAGTCTCCAAACTGGGATTGAATGCTGACACAACCAATCTTGTGCAGGTCTTTCTTACATAATAAGCAGGACTTCAGTGGGTTTACAAGTGCTGTAGCCAAGCCATGTCTATGAGACAGCTTGTTACTATAAGCATCTCTATTCTCTGGCTCTTCCGTTCCTTGCAATTCCTTTCTCAATGGACCCTGAGAAATTGAGAGGGTGATATAACTGTCTCATTTAAGGCAGAGCACTGAACCATCTCTTTCTTTTATCAGCTGGGTTTCTGAACTAAAATAAAAAAGCTTACCACAATAATAATAATAAAAAAAAAAAAAACCTCTCCGTTATTAAGGCTAATCAATGAATATGAGCATGAGTATCAGAATGCAGCTTGACAACACAGCTAATTAAGATTTTAAATTAGTTGAAGTGCATTTCAAAGCTTAAATGTTTCAATCTCAGATCCAAATTTAATCACTGGGCAAAATGAAGTCAGTTATTTGTCCAAATTATATCCAATTTTATTTCAACAACCAGAATAGACTTAGCAATTCAATTTATATGTGTGTGGTATATGGTAAGTTCACAATAGACCTGAGGCATTACCAGTAACATGACAGAGTCATTAGCAACTTCATAGTCCTCTTATTAATTTATTTTTTTCTCTCATGTTTGCTCTGTTAACAGACCCAAAGAAGGTAAACAAACAAGAAGGCCCCAAGCGAGGAATCCTTAAATGCTTAAGGATTTGTTCTACTTACAAGTTGGAACAAAATAGTCAAGGAAGACAGAGGGAGGGAGGGACCTGGGTGGCAGAGGGGAAGGGGAGGGGAGTAAGGGGAAGGATCAGGTATGGGGAGAGACAGGAGAGCGGCCCAGAGGGTCAGGAGAATGAATGGAAATGTGCAGCTGCCAGGGGGGCTTGGTGAGAATCTCTAGGGAGTCCCAGAGACCTGGGATGGGGGAGGCTCCAAGGACTCAATGTAGGTAATCTTACCCAAAATGCCAACAGTAAAGATCTGGAACATTAAAAGACAACCTCTAGGTCAGGCAGAAGCTCTGAGTTGAGGAACAGGGACATTTACTGTTATGATTTGTATGTGCTCAGCCCAGGGAGTGGCACTATTAGAAGGTGTGCTCCTGTTGGAGTAGGTGTGGCCCTGTTGGAGTAGGAGTGGCCTTGTTGGAGTAGGTGTGGCCTTGTTGGAGAAGGAGTGGCCTTGTTGGAGTAGGAGTGGCCTTGTTGGAGAAGGAGTGGCCTTGTTGGAGTAGGTGTAGCCTTGTTGGAGTAGGTGTGGCCTTGTTGGAGTAGGAGTGGCCTTGTTGGAGTAGGTGTGGCCTTGTTGGAGTAGGTGTGGCCCTGTTGGAGTAGGTGTGGCCCTGTTGGAGTAGGTGTGGCCTTGTTGGAGTAGGTGTGGCCTTGTTGGAGTAGGTGTGTCACTGTGGATGTGGGCTTTAAGACTCTCACTCTAGCTGCCTGGAAGTCAGTATTCTGCTAGCAGCCTTCAGATGAAGATGTAGAACTCTCAGCTCCTCCTGCACCACACCTGCCTGGATGCTGCCATGTTCCCACCTTGGTGATAATGGGCTGAACCTCTGAATCTGAAGCCAGCCCCAATTAAATGTTGTTCTTTATAAGACTTGCCTGGATCAAGGTCTCTGTTACAGCAGTAAAACCTTAACTGAGACAGAAGTTGTTACCAGGGACTCGGTATTGCTATGGTAGGCCTGACCACACTTTTGTTTGGAAGAATGTGGATTTGGGGACTTTGAATTTGGAAAGCAGTGGAATGCTTTAAATGGGGCTTAAAGGGCTATCCTAATAGGAATATGGAACACTTTGTTACTGAGAGTGTTTTGAATTTTGCAGACCTGGCCCAAGTGGTTTCAGTGGAAAAGAACTTAAGTGTGTAGCTTAGAGATTGTTTTTGTAGTATTTTCATGAAAGACATGGCTGCTTTTTGCCATTGTCTGAAGACACCAACCTACCTACAAGACTTTCAACCCAAAATTGCTCTTTGTTTAAAAGAAATGTAGAAACAAAAATGGAACAGAGACTGAAGGAATGGCTGACCAGTGACCGGCCCAACTTGAGATCCATCCCATGGTTGAGAATCAATTCCTAACACTATTAGATGTACTATGTTGTAGTACAGGAGCCTAGCATGGCTATGCTCTGAGAGGCTTTACCCAGGGCTGACTGAGACAGACACAGATACCCACAGCCAGACACTGGATCGAGGCTGGGGACCCCTATGGAAGAGTTATGGGAAGGACTGAAGAAACTGAAGGAGATGGCAACCCCACAGGAAGACCAACAGTGTCCACTAACCTGGACTTCCAGAAGCCCCCAGAGACTGCACCACCAACTAGAGAGCATATATGGACTGGTCTGAGGCCCCCCGGCACATATGTAGCAGAGAGCTGCAATGTCTGGCCTCCAGTGGAGAGAGGATGCACCTAATCCTGTACAGACTTGATGTCCCAGGGTTGGGGGAATACTTGAGAGAGGCACCCTCTCAGAGTTGAAGAGGAGGGAGGATGTGGGAAGAACTCTGTATGGGGGGTTGATGTAGCAGAATTTTCCCCCAATTAATTTAAATATAAATGCAAAAAGAAGCCCGTGATAGGACAGGGAAAAGGGAAGGCAGTGCTAAGAGTTTCAGAGACAGAGACAGGGATAGCAAGGGAGAAGAGGGGGGAGGAGGATGAGAAAAGATGGATGGAGAAGAGGACGAAACCTATCCACATGGCTTTATACAGTCACAGGTATCTATGAATATCATAAAACAATAGAATAATTGGGATAACTTGTCCTATCTAGGTGGGCAGATTGTATCATTATCAATTGGCTCTAAACTTATTGTGTGGGCATCTTGTGAATTGAGAATTTATTGATGTATAAAACTGACTGATAATTATAAACTTTTTTTAATCTTGTTTTTTTAATTAGATATTTTCTTTATTTACATTTCAAATGTTATCCCGTTTCCTGGTTTCCCCTCAGAAAAAAATCCTAGTCCTTCCTCCTTCCCCCTGCTCACCAACCCACCCCCTCCTACTTCCTGGCCCTGGCATTCCCCTACACTGGGACATAGAGCCTTCACAGGACCAAGGGCCTCTCCTCCTACTGATGACTGACTAGGCCATCCTCTGCTACATAGGACACTAGAGCCATGAATCCCACCATGTGTACTTTTTGGTTGGTGGTTTAGTCCCTGGGAGCTCTGAGGGTACTAGTTAGTTCATATTGTTGTTCATCCTAAGGGGCTGCAAACCCTTCAGCTCCTTGGGTCCTTTCTCTAGCTCCTTCATTGGGGACCCTGTGCTTGTAACCTCCCTGTGAGAGGGCAGATTCTTCAAATTCCTGCCTGCCAAATAACCACACCTCTCTGCCTACTTCCTGCTAATTGTCAGGCCTCTGTCCAAGTTCCAGTTATGCCGGAAGTCCTGCCTTCAGAGACTGAAGGAGAAGTTGCTGATTGGTCCAGGTTGCTGATTAACTTGTGGGAGGGGTTTTGCCTTACTTATTCTATCTGCTTGATTGTAACGAGAGGAATTGAATAAACGATGGCTGAATAATTACATATCGTGTCGGCCAATTTTTTATATCCTTTCTGCGTGGTAAAGGTAACATAAAATGGCTTGCCAAATCCCTTATCTCTTTCCAAAATACAATTGGTAATCGTGGCAGCTGGACTGCTACATGTACTCAGTTGAATGAATAGCTGTGAGCATCCACTTCTGTGTTTGTCTCTTCAGGAATGACAATCTAGAAACTGCCCCACCTGGGGATCCATCCCATATACACTCACCAAACCCAGACACAATTGTGGATGCCAGCAAGTGTGCTGACAGGAGCCTGATGTAGCTGTCTCCTGAGAGCCTTTGACAGTTATAAGCTTTAAGAGTTTTGATTTACTGGTGAAGCGATTTGTGATGGCTAGCCACAGGAAGTAGATGCCTCTGAGGAAGGTGCAATAGAGCTGGGAAGACCACCCCCTGGGACTAGCCATAGAGGAGGGGAGACCACTGGTGCCAGAGACTAGCTGGCAGTAGCAGTGTGGGATATTTCCCACAACAGGTGGCCCCCAATGTGGGATAAGAATCCACTAGAAATTTAAGATTATTAGCCTGAAAGTTTTATTTTCTAAGTGATATAAAGGTGGTGCTGGGATAAGTCACATGGACTCAAACTTAGGAACCTTGGAACAAAGAAAGAGAGGACTCTGAGGTCCCTTGATGTGGAAAGAGACCAGATGACTTCTCTGAGTCAGAGAGCCAGAGAATGGAAGCTGCCTAGATCTTGGGGCAGATATTGATTTTTAACTGTGAATTTATAAAATCGGGATTATTTGCTTTTAAGATAGATTTATAAACAGATTTTGCCCAAATCACGTGGGGGAATTTTACCTGTGGTTCAGAACTAGGATAGGGAAATTTTGTTACTGACTCCAAGTAGAGAGGTCAGTGATAATTGCCTGCTATAAACAGGTATCAATTAATAATGTCTGTGGCTCCAGGTAGAGAGTACAACAGATAGCTAATATAATAGGATGGTTGCTCTAGGCAGAGAGCTTAACAAGTAAAAACTACCTACTTCCTATAGATAGATAATAGTGAAAGTTTTAATCAATTGCTATAAAGATGGTATAAAGATATATTGCTCTAATAAGTCTTACGAGATACTCATTCTGTCTAATGTGGGCTCCACGGGAATTTTGGGTTCAAATCCTGGTTTGACAAGCTGCGTGTTTATAAGCAGGTATAGATAGAAGTGCAAATCAATTGTTTTAAAGATGGTACAATAAAGTCTGCAGGATAACTAACTCATATTCTTTGAACGTGGGCTCCATGGGAATTTGGTTTGATTATCCTGACATGACAGATTAGGAAAAAGGCCCGAGAATTGGTTTTTACAATAAGCAAAAGTTTTTTTATGATAATAGGGAGATTGTATGAAAATAATTGTATTAGGGAAGCTTTGAAGTCCTACAGGATAACTCATACTCTTTGAACATCGGCTCCACGGAAATTTTGAGTTATTTTCCTGGAATGACAAATTAGAAAAAGTCTAAGAAGGCTCATACCGTAGTTTAGTTTGCTTCATTTGTTTTGGATTGTTTTAATTTTCAAAATAGGTGTGATTTTGAGTTTTGTGGTTATATTATTCCTCTGGGAGAGAGGTCAAAATAAAAGTTTTTCTGGTCACTGGCTTGAGGGTATGCTGATTTGGGAGAAAGGTTTTGTCTTTTCGTTTTCCCTACCCTCCACCCCCCCCCCCCCACTTCAAAGATCTCTCAATGCCCATATTTGGTTAAAACAATAAGAAAACAAATTAACATAAGAATTGGCAGTGATGTGGAGATTGTCGCAGGGATAAAATCAGCCTGTGGTTCCTAAGCTCTTGGAGATGGTGTAAGAGCTGGTTAAGACTCCTCAGTGGTGAAGGACTACAGCCATGTATGCAAGTTTGGGGTAGGTAAGCCCCTCAGTCCTGTAAGCACAGGTGAATTTGTGGGTTTGGAGGACAAGAAAGTCATAAGAATTATAAAAATTAAAGCCCTGATTCATGGAATTTCTAAGCAGAACATAGACTCTATAGAGAAATGGGAGGGAGGGTGCTTGGGTCCAGTCAGGCTACATTCTGCCCATTTACTGAGCATTCACACTGCTGAATTTTAGAGGGTTTTCAGGCCATGGGATGCTAATGCTTGGTGCTTTTATTTATAGCTATAGTGAGAGAGCAAAATAATGCCCGAAAAATGTGACATTTTGTTAGGAGTAGATGATGAGCCTGTTTAACATTGAGGCGAACACAGATAACAAAGCTTCTGTGGTTGTTAAAGGAATTCACACCATTAAAGCACACCATTTTCTCCACAGGCATTAAAGCATGGTGCCCTGATTGCAAGAGTCTACTTGTTGAAAGATCTAGCTAATGACAGTGGAAACACTTTTCTTACAGGAAAGTTGCTGAAATGAGGATGACCCTCTGAGGGTCTCCCAAACAATTGTCCCTGCAGAAAGAAGCCACCACAGCAACTGTGACCTAAGGGGACCAAGTTGAATCTCAGCCCGGCATGAGAATGTGGCAGGACTGCCATGTGTTATGGTTTTATGTGCATGAAAAAAAAAATGTAAGAATGTGGGTCATAATGGAAGCGTGTACCATGGTTCCAGAAACATACCAAAGCCAGATGTGCATGGCAGGATTCAATCCCCTGGAAGGAAGTTCCAAAGAGTCATTGCATAAAGCTGGGAAGTGGAGTGGGGGGTTAAAGTATACATTGAAATGCATCCTCCACAGTGTTTGCGAAAACAGAAGCGGTGTAAGAATGAAAACAGCTAGCATGAAGTAGAGCCAGCATAAGGGAAAGAGTCTGTGCGTTGCAAGCAGCACGGTTGGAGCTGAGTCTGTTCAACTGATTCCATCGCAAGCCCCAGAGACCTGCAGGAACCTAAAGCTTCTCTGGGTAGTCTGGCTGGAGTTTGGTTTTGCTTGGTTCCATCGTTCCTTGTTGGTACCCCATTTCTTCCCTTTTAGAAGTGTCATTACATGTTGGAACTGTGTAGCTTGATTTCTTTTATACTAGCTGACAGTTTAAGAGATTGTCTTGACTTTCCAAGGAAACTCAGATTTTGGACTTTTAAACAATCTAGGACCCGTTGTAGACTCTAGGGACGTTTGAAGGTAGATCAAATATATTGTGAATTAGGTAAAATTTTCATAAGCCTATGTGGAGAAGAGGTGAGATGTTACGTGTTTAGAATGCCTGGAAGTCAAATTGATAAAAAGTCAACTTTAATGGTTAAGATTGTCAATTTGCCAGGCAAGTCTCTTGCCATATCGTTGAAGCAGTTTAAAAATTACAGACCAACTCTGAAAGTGGGAGCACATTTGGTGGTCTGAATCCCAAACTATATAAAAAGGAGAAAGCAAGTTGAGCTTCTGTGTGTATCACTTTGTATGATGACAATGGCTACTTTATCTTTCTGCTGCTATTCCTTCCCTGCCACGATGGACAGGAGCCTCACACAGCAGTAGCCAAAATTAACCCCTCCTCTTAAATTGCTTCTTTTCACACAAAAGAGGGAAGAAATGAATACTTAGCCTTTCTGAATACTACAGTTCCTAAGGTTTTCATTTTTGTTTTGATTTTTGGTAGTCTAGACTATAGAAAATTTATTGTCTTCTTCGTTTTAAATTGATGTTTCCTTTCCTGTATCTTATTGGGAGCGATACTTGCAGTAGAAAAGATTGCAACAGACCTAGTTTAAAGTCTAATATGATGCTACTTACCTCTGGAAAGAATCCATGTTTGCTTCTGTCTACACATCTGTGGCCAAAATCATGCTGGGACATTTAAACTAAATTTAAAAGTAGAGGCCATCTTGAAGCTGAATATTATTCCCTTGGACACCTGTCTATACAAGCTTACTATTATTCCGATATGTGACCTTTCAAGAACCCAGTGCTTTGTAAGTCTTACCTGTAAATGACTGATCTCTAAAGTTTAACAAAAATGTTGGATTCATTCAAAATTAAAAAACACAGAGGGAAATGCAGGCACATATTCTTCTTAATAGTGATGAACCTTCTAGAACATTTGCCCTGGGATATACTAGTTCTCCCTTGATGTTGGGGGGGGTATATGCTTAAGTAGTCAATATTTCTGGTGTGCGTGCGTGTGTGTGAGTGTGAGTGTGTGTGAGTGTTAGTGTGTTTGAGTGTGTGTGTGAGTGTGAGTGTGTGAGTGTGAGTGTGTATGAGTGTGTGTGAGTGTGTGTGTGAGTGTGTGTGTGAGTGTGTGGGAGTGTGTGTGAGTGTATGTGTGTGAGTGTGTGTGTGAGTGTATGTGTGAGTGTGTGTGTGTGTGTATGAGTGAGTATGTGTGTGTGTGAGTGTGTGTGTATGTGTGTGTGTGAGTGTGTGTGT
>JADRCD010168934.1:2033-20475 GCA_019843815.1 Montemys delectorum | reverse complement strand
TATCTATCTATCTATCTATCTATCTATCTATCTATCTATCTATCTATATCACCTATTCCTCATCTATTAAGAGGTTAGATATCTTGTCAGCTACTTTCCCTCAACTGTCTTCCTGCCTCGTCTCTCTCTTGCTTTGTTTGAGTCTGTTCCATGAAGGAAGATGCACCTCCTTAACCCCATATAGTGATAGGTCCTTGGTGTCTTCTCCAGATCCTTTATGAGAAACTCCCACTTTCTGTTTCTTAGAGAATTGGGTCCTCTGCTGTAGGTTGGGCCCTTGATATTTTAATCCTTTTGTGAGAGATACAGAGAAGGAAAGGATTGTGGCATGTCTGGGCACCTGAGGAGGGGAAGCTTCTGATTGACAGGGGAGAATCTTGTGAGCTGATGTGATGTCTGCCTTGCGCAGGATAATGTGCCTTCTTGGTTTATTTTTATTCATTTGCCTGGACCACTTTCTTCCAGCCAGAACACTCTGCTGCTGGCCTCCCGGGTTGCCTTGTACATCTTCACTTCTACTTATAATCTTATGGCTCTGCTTTCTGCATCCAGCCTGACTGATGTATTCCTGGTCCTAACTCACCACAAACCCTTACATCTTTCTGCTCCTGTGCATGTTGATCCCTTTGACTGGAGCATCCTTTCAGATCCTGTTTCTAGATGTGGCGGTGCTTCCTCACAGATGATACACAACATTGCATTCCAGTTAGTCCCTGGATTGGAACATCTTAAAGCCAATGGCTACTTTTATCATTTTCTGTTCAGTGCTGCCATAGATGTAGCTCAATGAATAATGTAAATTTTTTCTTATTACAGATGGCCTTTAATTTTAAAATTCAGAGGTGTCTCTTTCCTAGTATTGCCAGTCTCTCAGAGTTTCTCTAATCTCTTACCATCAGAGCAAAGAGAAATATCATCTCACTACCCTCTACCTCATTTTAGGTTTTTTGTTATTTTATATTTAGTTTTTATCCAATGATATCAGGACCATGGAAATCATTAGAGAATATGAAACCAGGATGAAAGAATGTTCAATTATGTATTTAATGCAATTCTTTTTCTCTTATGAATATATTTCAACCTTGATAGCTGTTACTGATCTCTAATTTAGAATTTCTGCTGGCATTCTAATGCATTCACTTTTTGAAGAAGAGAGGGATGGAATCAAGGTCCATGGGATGTCTGAGATTATCTGCGTCATCATCCTCCTTTACAAAAAAAAAAAAAAAAAAAAAACTGGGACAGGGTTGGATAAAGAATTATTGGACTGAAGTTAATCGAAAGAGATGGGTAAGGACACTTTATACTCCTCAAAGAAAAACCCCACCAAGATAATCTTTTAATTCTTAACATCTATGTCCCATATGTAAGGGCGGCCATGTGTATGAAAGCAATATTACTAAATCTTAAATCACACATTGACCCTCACATATTAATAGTGGAAATCTTGTATCATCCAAACAGAAACTACACAGAGAAATACTGGAGCTAACAGGCATTATGAACCAAATGATTCCAACAGATATCTACAAAACACCTTACCAAAACACAAAAGAATACAATTTCTTCTCAGCACCTCACTGTACATTTTGCAAAATTGACCACATACTCACAAAGCAAGTCTCAACAGATACAATAATATCATAATAGCTCCCTGAATCCTATCAGAGCACTATGGATTAAAGCTGGATTTCAACAACAACAGCAACTTAAAGCTTACAAACTTGTGGAAACTGTAACTCTCTGCTGAATGATTGCTGGTTCAAGGCTGAAATTAATAAAGAAATTAAAGACTCCATAGAATTCAATTAAAATGAATGCACAACATACCCAAACTTAGAGGACACAATGAAAGTGGTACTAAGAGAAAACTTCATAGCACTAAGTACCTACACATAAAGAAGTTGGAGATGTCTCATACTAGCAACTTAACAGCACACATGGAAGTTCTAGGACAAAAAGAAACAAGCTCATCCAGATGAATATAACTGTAAAGTAAAGGCTAATCATGCTACAGTCCACCGACCCAGAGAACAGGTTTTACAGATGGATAGGGGGTGGTTGGCAATGGAAACAGGAAGGATCAGGTGGGTATAGAGGCATGAAGGGAGAGATGACTAGAATTGGGAGGGTGTATGTGGAAAGATGTATAAACTTAATAGAGGCCAGTAGAAATCCCCTGTAATCTAAAAGAGTGACCCTCAGAAAGACACCTAGTAATAAGGGATATAGAGCCATCTTCTATAACCCAGTAAGACTTCCAGCAGGCAGATACCAATTCAGCCACAAAACCTTCAACCTACAACCTGGCCTGTCTGCAAGATGTGCTGGCAGAGTAGTGGTGCAGAACCTGTGGGAGTGGCCAACCAATGACTGGTCCAACTTGAGGCCCATGCCAAGAGAGGCAGCCCCTGCCTGACATTGCCTGGATAGCCAGGAACCAGAGGCTTGGCAGCCCAGAGATCCAGGATAGGACCAAACAGGACTGGAAAAAATTTCAATGAAATGATTCCTAATGATATTCTGCTATAATCATAGATCAATGCCTAGCCCAATTGACATTACAGAGGTGTTATCCAGCAACTGATGGGAGCAGATACAATGACCCACAGCCAAATATGAAGTGCAGCTAGGAGAACCCCACAGAAGAGGGGGAGGAGAAGGAACTGTAGTAGCCAGAGGGGTCAAGAACACCACAAGAACACAGCTCACAGAATCAACTAAGCAGGGCTCATTGGCACTCATAGAGACTGAAGCAACAATCACAGAACTTGTATGGGTCTGAGAGAGGTCCTCCGCACATAAGCTACGGTTGTGTTTCTAGTTGTTCTTGTGGGACTTCTAATAGTGGGAGTGTGGGGTGTCTGTAACTCTCTTGCCTGCTTTGGGGACTCTTCCTCCTGCTGGGCTGCCTAGTCCAACCTTGATATGAGGGTTTGTGCCTAGTCTATTGTAGCTTGTTATGCCATGTTTAATTGATATCCCTAGGAAGCTTGCCCTTTTCTGAAGGGAAACAAAGGACGAGTGAATCTATGGGGGAGAGTAGGTGCGCGGGGGCGGGGGGAGCTGGGAAGAGTGGAGGGAGAGAAAACTGCGGTTGTGGTGTAATGTATGAGAGAAGAATAGAAAAATAAAAATCGAGACTTGTCAGGATTACGTAGTGACAGAACTGGACCTAGACTTCACACTTTTGTGCTTTGTGTTTTATTAATCTTTTAAATAACTGTCTTTGGGGTCTGTTGTCTCCCTATTTTTTGTATTCATTGATTTTTGCTTTTATTTTTATTACTTATTTTTTTCATACTTTGAATTCAACTCTTTTTTCTTTCTTTCTCTCTCCTTCCTCCCTCCCCCTCCCTGTATCTCGTTCTCCTGATTGCCTAGAGTAGAATCTTAGATTATGTATCTTAGGTATTTCTTCTTTTCCAAAACTCCCTTCAACATAACAAATTTCTCATAGGCACTACTTTGATACGCTGATGAGTTGCATTTTCATTTTCACTTACTTCAAAATGGCTTAGCTTTTCTCTCGAGAGTTCTCCTTTGGTTTTTATGCTATGCAGCAAGGTATTACTTAATATCCAAGCCCTATTGGATTTTCAAGCTATCTGTTGTTGATTTTAGCTTAATTCTACTTGGTCTGAGCGCTGATGTGGTATGAATTTTATTCTTGTGATGGCCCAGAATGTGCTCTGTCCCACTGTGTGTCCCCTATGAGACTGAGAAATGTAATCTGATGTTGTTGCACAAAACAATCCATAGGTGTCCACTCTCTTCAGCTGGTCGGTGGGGTTGTGAGCTCAGCCACACCTTCATTAGCTTCTTCCTGAGGGGCCTGTCTGTAACAAGGGGTGTTAGAGCCTCCAACTAGAACAGTATATGTATGAATCTGTTTCTGTCACGGTGCTGTCAAATTTTACCTCATGCAGTTTGATGCTTTTATGCTGCTAGGGATTCACATTATGAATTACTGTGCATTCCTGGCGCTATATCACCACTATTCACCTCTTCATCCAGAATAGTACTCTGTTCTGAACTTGGTTCCTTCTGAAATAACTAAGCTACCTTCAATTTCTTTTAGATGTTTTGGTTTTTTTTTTTTTTTCATCCCTTTAGTTCTTTAATCAATGCCTTTGGGATTTCTGTAGGCAATATTTCATTGAGTCTCAAACCATTATCCATATTGACAATCTGTGGTGTGTGTGTGTGTGTGTGTGTGTGTGTGTGTGTGTGTGCGTGCACTTACATACCCACGCACATGTAAATTCAGGTGTATGTACAGTTACACATGCATATGAAGGCTAAAGAACAGCCTTAGGTGTTGTTCCTCAGGAGCCATTCACCTTGTTTTGGGGACATATTTGGAACTTGCCAATTAGGCTAGACTATCCAGTCAGTGTCCAGTCTGTTTATCTCCTTTTCTCTTTTTTTCCTATTTTTACTCCATACTTTTTCTGCCCTTGTTGCAACTGAACTTTTTATATGATTTCATTTTCTCTCTTTTTAACACATAAATCAATTTCCCCCTTTTACTTTTTTACTCTTTTGATTTGTTTTTTGAATAGTAGTCCAAGAATTTGCACTATGTATTATAAGCAACCCGGATCCCCTGTCAAGCCACACACTCCATTGCATAAGAACTTCAGCTAACTTATAATAAAAAATTCCTAATTATTATTTCTTTCCATCTCTATGTTATTGCTGCCAGTGGTTTCATTTGTAAACATCTATAGGAAAGAATATGCATCAAATACATTATTGACATTGTCATTTTGAACACTATTATTTGGATCATAAGAAGAAAATAAGAAGTTTTCTTGGACCTTGACTTAATCTTTTCTTTCTTTTTTTTTTTATGTTCTTTTTTCCCCTTGGTGTACTTTGGGTTTTCTGGAATTTTCTTCTCTCTAAAAGAATCTCTTTAATATTTTTCTTTCAAAGAGAAACATTTGCCATTTGCCTCTTTTTGTTTGTTTGGTTGGTTTTGGTCTAAGAAAGTCTTTTAATTCTCCTGCACATTTTTTAAAAATGTTTTTTTAATTTAAGCCTATGCATGTGAGCTTTTGTGTGTGTGTGTGTGTGTGTGTGTGTGTGCGTGTGTGTGTGTGTGCCACATGTGTGCAGTATCCATGGGGGCCATAAGGAAGCATTGGATCCCCTGGAACTGGAGTGAACAAGAGGTTATGAGCCATCATGTGGGTGTTGGGTACAAAACCTGAGACCTCTGGAAAAGCAGTAAGTACTTTAAAGCATGGGGTTGTCTCTTCTGTTCCTCTTCTGCACACTCTTATTTATTTGTATAAATTTAAGACTAGGCCTCTAACTGAAGATGACGGTGACCTAACTACACAGCTAAAGATGAACCTCTGGTCCTCTTGCCTCCACCCCACAAGTGCTAGGATTACAAGCGCAGCATCACACCTGGTATTGGTGACTGAAGCCAGAGCTCCCTGCACGCTTGGCAGATATTCTACCAGCTGAGACACATCCCTAGCCCCTCCCTGCATTTTTGTTGGATAATTTTGAAGGATATGCATTTTTAGGTTTTCTGTTCCAGTACATTTTGATTTCCTAAGTTTTGATTCTCTATATCTATCTATTGTCTATTATTTCTCCCACTAAGAGGACAGCTTTGTCCTCATCTTCTGGTGGATCTAAGAAATAAAACACTATGGCTTTTCATAGTAGTTTAGCTGTTTACTCATTAGGAGAGTGGTTTCCTTTAAGCTCTTCATATACTACTACACCGAAACCAGAAGTCTCTTGTTGCATTCCCACTAACAACTTTCTCTATTTTATTTAACCTTAATTATAATGGTTTAACCCTGTACAAATAGAAAATTACACGAGTCTCTCATTAACCCATGAAAAAGATTGGTCATGGTCGTTCTCTTATTATTAGTGGGATTAGATTTTCCCCCCTGTTTGGGCCACTGGAAACCTGTAATAGGACTAAATGCCACCTCCACTGAGCTACCTGGATTCAGGCTGCAATCATATATTAAGTTGGGTCATTTACTTGTGTGCACAAATTGACCCTACAGGGACATACATTTAGAACACAGCAAATCATAAGCCAAAGCTCTAAAGGAGAGGGAGTAGCCAGGCCTTCCTCTCCATACCCACGCTTTGCCCACCAAAAGAGAATCCTGTGTTCGCCAACCAAGTGCCGGGAGAAGGACTCAGAAGTCCTGAGCACAGAGAGATTCTGAGAAACCCAACAGTATTGGCAAAAGGAAGATGCAGTGGCTACAGGCTCTTAAATTTGGATGCTTGTCACAGTTTTGAGATGCCTAGGTAGGGTTCGAGGTTCGTTTTGAATTATGCTTTTGGCTGCCTGACTCTGGATCCCCCAGTTCACCACTGCTCTACGTTTAACCACGTGATCCCGGAAATTGAAAGGAGTTATAGATGCAGCTCTGCCCCCATCCCCCGGGGCTGCCTCGCGGGGCTTATCTGCCTAAGCATGCCTCCTGTTTGCTGGGCCTACATTTTCTTAAATGTAGGTAATTACTTCAAGGATGAAACAGAAAGTAGAAAATGACACGAAATCTATAAAATAGTTTCAGAGAAGAAATGTATTCTGGCTTGGCACAAATAAAAGGAATTTTTGTTGTTGTTGCCAGGAGAAAGTCGGGGCTTATTTTCAGGACTGTGAAAACCTCAAAGCTCTGCCTGGAGGAATTTCTTCCAGTGAGAGGACTCTGAAAATTTTTCCCTTTGATCTGCCTTGTTTGATCCGTAGAAAGCAATATCGGCAATATCTTAGGGTTCAGCAGAGCGCCCCATTAAACTGCCATCACAGTGAAATGATTGCATCTGCATGGCCGAAGCAGATTCTAGAAAGGACACGGCCTTTAAGCCAAGGCAGCTTGTGTGTCCTAGACGTCGTGGACAGTCACCTTTGAGGAATACATAATCCACTAGTCTTCTAGACTCCACACTGGTTGGAATGTGAGCCAGAGCTCTCATGACAGGCTTGGCAGGATCCTGGGTATGAGGTAAGCCTTAAACCACCCCTAGCATTAAATGCAAGCTTTTAACCAACCCCAACCGAACCCATTCATAGCAAAGCCCATGTTATATCTTAGGTTAGTGTGATATTGTTTAAACAAACATTTCAATAACATCCCAGTGAGTACTGAAAACTAGGGGGTTCCCCAACACTGTGAATACAGAAGTTAGCTTCTTAGAACTCAGACCGTTCCCTGTCACTCAGTGGTCACCAAAGTGGTCCATAGACAACTAGTTTCTTACCTACTCTGCTGTTAAAACTCAAGATGGGTAGTGGAATTTCTATGGCAAATGGAGGTTCTGTAAGGTGGATGCTCATTGTAGCGCAAATTAAGGCGAGAAAATAATAACCTAACAGGTGATAGTGTTTATTGGAAATATTGTATGAAACAGTCTCCCTTCTTGGAACTCTAGCAAAGTGACTGCATACATCTTTAAACGGTGCCGACGGCACAGGTTCTACAGGGTAGCCACACTTATCCTTTTTTTTTTGCTTATGTTTCTTTGTAGGATTTTTGTAGTGTATGTATCTGTCTGTATGAGTGTATGTACACTTGTATGTGGAAGTGGATGTGTGCTTATGTGTACACACGGAGACCAGAAGAGGGCATGGGGCACCCTCCTTTATTAAAACACATCTATTCCTCTGAGGTGGTCTGAGCTACCTGTGTACTGCAGGAGTCATGACAATGTGCAAGTATGTAGTGGACAGATAATAGAGAAGGAAACGCCTAGCAGTTTGAGCATTGTAAAGAGACATGGAACTGGAGATGCGAGGGCAGAGAGGAATAGCCTGATATGAGTAGTCTGCCCTGCCACCTGAGGCCATGGGGGGGGGGGGGTCCCAGCCCATGCTGCCCCTGAGGGCCATGTATACGTCTGTGTCAATGTCCCTAACTTATATTACCATTAAAGACAATGTGGCCATCCCTGGTCTGAGCTACCACCTGGGACCACATAGATGTCAAAGAGCTGTGCAGAGCTGACCCTGCCCCTCGATGGAGGGGACACTCTGGAGAACTGTCCCTGTCCCTCACCAGCTGCAGCATTTGGGAGAGTAGACCTGTACCTCTCCTGGGCAACACTGTAGAGCTGATCCTGATGGTGAAGGCACTGGTAAGTCAGCCCCAAGGGTGTGAGAACAGGAGAACTGTTCTAGTCCTTCCCCAGCAGCAGCACTTGGGAGAGTGGATCCTGCACTGAGACTGGACTGCACAGTAGAACTGGCTCTGGTGGCTTGGTCCTGGTGAGCCATCCATAAGGGCATGAGAGCAGGAGAGCTAGCCCTGGCCCTGCAGGCTGCAGCACTGGGTGAGCTAGCTAGGGCAGGGCTGAAGAGCTCTGCCAGTGACAAGGGTATGGGAGAGCTGGCAGGCAGACCAACTCAGCTTCTACCCAGACCCAGATCAAGGGCTTTGAGTTGGCCCATCCCATAATCCACATCATCTGTGAACTGCTGGAACATGTGAAAGGGCCAGCCTTGCAACTCCAGAGCTGCAGGATCTCCGTGACACGGGGCAACAACAGGATAACTGAGAGGAGTCCCAGTGAGGATCCAGTACTGATGGGGTCACAGAAGCCAGAGGCCTTGAACCAGACTAATGACTCCTTGTAACATACATTTGCAAGTGAAGATGTGTGGGCAGAGGGATGTACTGTGAGACACACTATGACGCAATACAGCTTCCATGATGAGATGTTCTCTGTGCTTTGTTTTGTTTATTTTTTAAAATTTTCTTTGGTGGGAGGAGGGCAGAGAGAGGATATTAAGAGACAGGGTGGATGAGTGGGATTGGGATGTAGATGTGAAAATCACAGAGTTGATAAAAAGTTAAAAAATAAAATAAAGTTCACAAATTTAATCCTAAGTTTATTATGATTGGACCAATGTAAAAGATCTTAACACACAACTACCAAAAATAACTCCAATTTTAAATTTCATAAACCTCTATTTTATAGTACTTCCTGTTTCTTTCAAAATTCACCATCAGAGAGACTGCATAGTGCCACAAAAGCAGGCAGCAACTAAATGCTTGACTGCTCTGCTGCTAGAAAGGGGGTCACGGTAGGAACCAATGTGTTTAATTTCAACAAATGGGCAGCCTGGGAAGGTTGCTTGGCTGGATCTTCACAGACAGGAGTGGAATGGGAGGCTGTGTACTGGGAACACACTCATTTGTCTAGAGAAAGGTCTCTTAACCTTTTCTAACATTGAGACATGATTCCTTCAGTTGTCTGATCAGTCCACCATACAATGATACGTGATACCCTAAAGGTCGGATGTCTTATTAGATTCTCTTTATCACTTTACTGAGACAGTAAGCCAAACAAAGCATGCACTTACCCTGATTCCTTAATGCAAACATATCTATTAAGACCAACATCAAAAGCTATGTTACTATTTGAGGCTACCTTACAGAGTTCTTCATGATAGCAGTGTAGTCCCCAGCATGATGGGATTAAGGATGTAAAACCTTTAGGAGGTAAAGTCCAGTAAAAGGTTGTTGAGGGCGCTACCTGCAGAAGGGAGTAATATAGCTTTCTTAAGACCCCTGTGCTATGTTTTGTATATTTATCAAGATCCATTTCTGTGGTGATAAAATGCTCTGATAAAAAGCAACTCAGGGGAGGAAAAGGCTTATTTTAGCTTACAATTACAGTTACGAGTTATAAGTATAGTGAACCACTGTGGGAAAATCAAACAGGAACATTAAACAGCCACTCATGTGACAGCCACAGTAAAAGCAAGGCGCAGAGAGAAATGATTGTATGCATCCTGCTTGCGTACATGTGCTCAGCTCAGTTTCTCCATTCCTATACATTCAGAACCCCAGGCTGAGGGAAAGATGCCACCCACAGTGGGCTGAATCTTCCCATACCAATTAACTTAATTAAGTGATTCTGTGTTGTGTTAATTTGGTATAGATAACTATCACAGATCTGTAAATCCACCCCCCTACACACACACACACACACACACACACACACACACACACACACACACACCAAGCTCGTGTGTTTAAATACTTGATCATCAGCTGCTGGCACTGTTTTGGGGACCTAAGGCCTTGCTTTGTGAACATGGTCATTAGGGGTGAGACTTTGAAGATCATATTGACATCGAGTTATAGCCCAAGATCTCTTTGCTTCCTAGCTGGTGCCAAGTCATGTCATGGATGAACCACCTGCTATGAGTACCTCTCCAACTATAAGTTGACATAAACCTATTCTCCCTTGAGTTGTTTCTAGGTCCTATAAAAATGTCACTGATCTAGATCCCATGATTGTAGGTGGTTACACAAAGAGTAAACCTGGTCCCTGAATCTCTCTTTTGATCTCTCCTTTTCATGTATATCCATACATAGCGCTGGCCCTCCACATTGTGACAGAGGCAGAATGCCCTCACCAGAGCTGAGCAGATGCTAGCACTGTTCTAAAATTAATTGTAAGCTAAATAGACCTCATTATTTTAGAAATAAAATACTCAGCCTCGGAGATTTTGTCATAACACAAAATGAACCAAGGCATCTATCTACTCAGGTGATATGGTTAAGCATAGAATGACAGAGATGCGCGATACCATAGTGTCTTATACTCCGATTACAGGGTACAGCATGCGCACATATCCTTGACAGCATAAATAACATGAGATGTTAAAGAGCTAGGAAGTTGCAGGGTTTGAGTGTCTGTTATCTTTGACTTTAATAGAACACAACATGATTTATCCCATGGCACTTGTAACTTAAATTTTAACCTAGCGTTGTTTAACCAGCTTACAAAATCCCCCTAAGTTCAGCACTCAAATGCCAGGCCACAAGGAGGCTTCTTGGACCTAGCTCAGGTAGTGAAGGGCAGGAGGAGGGTAGAGGAGAAGGAAGCCTGTGTGAAAAAATACAGGGACTGGGCCCTTATTGCAGGAGTCCAACCTGTGGTAACACCAGACGGGATAAGTATGAAGCAGGTGGTCATTGTTCCCTGACAGCTCCTGGGAGTTGGGACTGAGAGATGAGAAGAAATGAGGCGGTAGTTAGGGATGCCAGGGGAGGGGCCTGACCCTCACACTGCAATTGCTGAGGAGTAAGAGATCCTTAAAGTTTAGCCCTCCAGCCCTCCCACCTTCCTTCAGGGTCTTCTTTACATTGCCTGCTTCACATTTCTCCCTTTGCCCGGCCCACATCCTGTGTGTAATTACTTCTTTTCCATAAGCTGTTGGAGGGCAGGAGCCGAGTGGCTTCCTGCCTCACCCTGAAGGAGCCTGGCACAGAGCTCACCCTTTAAGAGAGGCCCGGTGGACACTTGTGGCATCAAGCCAATGGCCAGCCCCACCCCATGACTCCAGGCATTGCCCTCCACAGCCTTATCTCAGCCCAACTTCCTATTTGGATATCAGGTTTGGGTAACAGGTGCAGGTGCACTGCCTGGCTTTATCAACTGGGTGAGTGTAATGGGGGTCACCTTTCAGATAAGACACGGGTAGGAGGAGAAGTTGGAGCATGAGGTCATAGAGGGAATCTCTTGTCCTGGTTTCCAGGCTCTCAAAGCCATTCTGTTCTCTCGTTCATTCATTCATTCATTCATTCATTCACTCATTTACTCATTCATTCTTCCTCTCTCCAACAATGTACTCTGAACATGGACTCTATGTCCCGCCCTACAGAAAACCATCCCATACCCAGCCCCTGCTTGGACTGTGGTCAAGCAAAGTATAGGTTTCTGAATTAGGCGGGTATAGTTTCAGATTCTGGGTCTTTACTGGCACCCAGGAAGCCATGGCTCTCTCTTCCTTGAGCTTGTTTCCCTCCCTTGTGAATAGGATTTATAAGGCCTCTCTTGCAAGACAGGAAGTGCTGGGATAGATATAATCGCCAGCTTCCATGTGAAGTTCCAGCCATCACCAGCTCCTCTTCCTGATGTATCTCAGTCAATCCTATATCTCCTAGTGGCTTTTCCACCTCTTTTTGTCAAAGCAAGCTTTAGTCTGTTCTGCCTCCGTGGTAGTCACAGCTTTCCAAAGGGCAGTGCCCAGACCACTAGCATCTACATCACCCAGGGGCCTGCTAGGATGTCAGTCAGTTCCTGGATTCCAGAAAGTTATCTAAATGGAAAACAGATTTTTTTTTAATTTTTGAGATTATAATTTAATTACATTTCTCCCTTCCCTTTCTCCCCTCTAAACCCCATAATCCCCTCACCACTCCCCTTCAGACTCAAAGCCTATTTTTTTCCCCACTAATTGTTGGAGAGCAAAGATAGTTTATGGAACAGACAGAGCTACACAGATGGAATAGCAAATGCAGTCCTGAGGCAGGTGTCCATTCTTGGCACTCCTGGACCCTGACATGTCCCTTGGTAGCAGTGCCAGGTGCCAGAGATCTAGAGGAAGGAGAAAGAATGTTGAGAGGGCCCAGAAATATGTCTGCCTAGCAGTGAGACTAGGAGATGGGACATATGCATAAACTCCTGGCATGAAGTACTTGTTTTCTCTGCTCTACCCTCTCTGTGTCGGGGGCGCTGTCTACTCCCTTCTGAATATCAAGTGTAAGCGTTGGTATTCCTGGCTCATCATCGGCTTTGTGAATGGCGTCTATGCTTCTGACTTCCTCTCCATGTTGCCCCAGCTTTTTGTCAATTACAAGATGAAGTCAGTGGCATACCTGCCTTGGAAGGCCTTTACCTACAAGGCTTTTAACACCTTCATTGATGATGTCTTTGCCTTCATCATCACTATGCCCACATCCCACTGGCTGGCCTGTTTCAGAGATGATGTGGTCTTCCTGGTCTATCTTTACCAGCGGTGGCTTTACCCTGTGGATAAGAGCAGGGCCAATGAATTTGGGGAGTCATATGAGGAGCAGCCCAAGCGGAAGCCCCACCCAGACTGAGCATCTCGGCCCAGGCTCCCAAGCAGCACTGCACAGCACAGTTGGGCCATGAGTATTCCTGGGGGCTTTGGGAGAATTCCTAGATACCACATCTTCTGTGTTGCCAAACCCCTCTGAGCATTTCTCAGTATCCCTGAGCACCCTCTCTTCTTGTGTTTGGAAAGAACCATAGCACTTAACCATACACCCCACATGAACCTGAGTCTTGGTGACGGTGCCAAGGGGCAGTCACCTAAGGGTAGCTCTCAGTGTATGAGTGTCCCATGGCAGCCAGTAGACACCTGAGCACACGGTGGTAGGGACCATGATGGATTTCCACGTCAGCTTGTCCAAGTGCTCCTTATGTGGATTTCACACACACACAAGTCGTTCTGTACCGACTCTGGGATCAAATGGCTCTTTTTTCCTTTTGTATAAAATTTGGTTGTTTAAAGTTTAATGCATGTATGTTTCTATTTTAAAGTAAATTTCTTTGGCTGTGGGGAAAAAAAAAGAGAGATGAGCACAAAGGAGTGCCAAGACCACCTACACCTGAGGGTAGGATCTACCTCACGGAGACACGCAAGAAGGCTCAAGACCCACACTAACCCTTGCAGGTGGCACCCAACAAGGAAATTCTCTAGGTCAAGTATGCAGATATTTTGAATGCTTGGTTTCAAATTTTTTGTCCCTGTAGTAGATTATGTGTCCTGGTGACATCAGTAGCTGTGTCATTGTTCATTGATGGGGACCCCCCCACACACACCATGGGCCAGGTTAGGCACTATGCCCACGTGCCTGTCAAAGGGAAAAGACACTAGGGTCAAACTGAGAATTCAGTCCTGACTGACAGATGGGAGAGTGGAGTTGGGAACCTCACAGTCACGTCTCAGAGCCTTGGTTTGTTACTCTGTAAACTGAGGGAGACAAAGCCCACCTCCAAGGCTGTTGGTGAGGAAGCCAAAATGAACTGGACAAAGCATCGAAGACTCCACACAAACACAGGCAGGGAGCAAGGGCTCTGTCCTTCCCCATCCCTTGTTCGGAACAGGATCCCAGGCACAGGCTGCTCCTCTCTCAAGCGGAAGAAAGTCAGTCAGCAGTCCCATTGACTGCCTCGGCTCTGGCAGCCAGGCTCTGAAGCCACCCACAAAGATGATGTTTCAGTACTTTGACGGGCATGCCTGTGCTGAGCACAGGAGGTTTGCATTTTCCTTGGGACAGTTGGAGAGACAGGAAGTGGGAGGCACTGGGAGGTAGAAGGAGGGTCCCAAGCCAGGGCCAGCAGGAGAGCCTGGAAGATGCCAGAAAGCCTGCAGTGGATGCTCAAGTGACCAGAGAAGGACAAGGGGAGCTTGTTTAAGACCCAGGTCCTTGGCATTTTGCTCGGGGTGCTCAGTTAAAAAGGGTGATGAGACACTGAGGCTGGGAGGTGGCTTGGGAGTCTAAGCAGTGATGTGTGACTCTGTGGTTGAACTTCACACAAGGGAGTCACATTACAAATTCCAGAAAGGGGCCAGCCTCAGGCTGTGAGTTCTTCTCTGAGTAGATTCCTAGACTCTGCAGGCGATGCTGGTAACTGTCTCTGGTCTGCGTTCCTAATTCCCTTTTGGCCCCTGTCTCTGGATCATCATCATTCTTGGGATCCTTCTGGTCATGGCTGGGGTCCACATGGATACCAACAGCAGTAGGAGAAAGCATATGGGATTGAAGTGCCCCTCCAGCCCCTCCCCCCAGCCTGAACATTATTCTGAGATTTCCCTTGACTCCCAAGAACCCTGGCTTCACTCCTCCAGCTCCCTTGTCCCTCTTTATCCCTCTGGATCAGGTCAAGAAGAACTGGCTCCATTCACCATAAAAGTTACAAAAAAAGAAGTCAGAGACTCCCCTGAAGGCAGAGGGATCCCACAACAGAGGATGCCCATAGTAGTCACCAAACGTAGTCACCGAATGCCTGCCACAAACTTTATTGCCTACGAGTCAGTAAGGTCTCCTGGTCCCCACTGCAGTCCAACGCTGTCCTTTGGTATTTGTCTTGTCCTAAAATAAAGTGCATGTGCCTTTGTCTCCATACCACTACTGCCCTACGTCTCCCAGACCCTGGGCTAGTAACAAGCAAGGACATGGTTAGTGCTTAAAAGCTAGCTGTGAAGGGACACTAACCCAATAGAGAGCGGGCTCTGGAAAGTCATTCTGAAGTGATCCCTGGGCCAGCTTCACTCCTGACCTTATTCAGATAAGAAGGTGCCCTCTGACCTCTACCAGCACCCCTTTGCTCACCCCCACTTTGGGACTGAGAATTGGTAATGCTGTATTCAAGGGGAGCCCACAGACAGGCTCCCTCTGTGTGTATGGAGTACTCCAGGGCTGGACCAAGATGTTTATTACCATCTCCCTTCCGGGCCTCTTTTAAAACCCCTTTTGCACTGCTCAGTAGGCCTGAAGGTCCAGCTGGCCTCTCTTCTGGTTTGTTTCACATCCCCTGCCTTCCCATGTCCCCAAACCAAGTGGTCAGGACAGCCTTTGTCTTGACAGAGAGAGGATGGCTCCTCATGCAGCTCTTTACTTCTGACACTCGGTAAGTGCCTTTGCATGGTCTCTTTGAAGTACATTCACTGTGGCTTGACACAAACCAGACACTAGTCTGAGGGTGAACATGTTTTCTCGCCAACCCTGGGGGGGTGAATGCTAACATTCCCCCAGCTTTACAGTTGGGAAGTAGAGGCTCTGAGAGGGAACAGGACTTGCCTGAGGTCTTCTGACTGAGAAGGGCAGTGCTGGGATCAGGCTGGAGATGCACCTGGGATCCAGATCTGCTATGAACAACTGCCTCGCTGCACTGCCACCTGCTGCAGCATCTCCTGGAGACTCAGGCACAGAGCCTACTCGGTTTAAGGAAGATATGGGGGAGAGGGTAGCCCAGAACTTCCCATGAATCAGTGGTAGTCAACAGCTAGCATGACCAAGCTTATTCCTGACTTCAGGGCAGAAGCTGAAACATAATTTTAGTGTACATCCTATACCTACTACCACTGGGGAATGTATGGAGGGAGACTGGGAGGTTCCTAGGCCCCACAGGGAAGGAGTATATAAAATCTGATGGTCAGTAGAGGGAAAGAAAGCATAGTCCCTCTACCTATAGTACCCTCATCTGCTTCTGCTTGATTGAGTTTCCAGTCCATTCAGATATCTCTTCCTTCAGGAAGCACCTCCTGGTTGAATGTTTGTCTAACCCAATCTAGATGGGTTGGATGCTACCCTCTCATTTTGCCTGTACATTATCTTCTTGGTACTTAACAGAATGCATCTGGTTGATTTGTAAGTCCCCACCTGCTCTGTCTGTGAATCCATGCTGTCCAGTCTAGGACTAGGAAAGCCAGTATCGGGAGGTCTATTGAACTGCATGAGGTTCGGATGGGAGGATGGAGAACAGACATGGAGGAGCGAGAAGGCTAGAGATGGGAGTGATGGTGGGTTTGCTGGGAGCTTGGGGCCCTCCACAGGCGCAAGGTGGCATGTGTCTCTCTGGAAAGGTGGCTTGTCCCCATGACAGTCCTCACAGCTGTAAGTGCTAAGTTTGTGGAAACTCTTGATTTCCCTGCATTGCTAAAATAGGATCCAGACCCAAAGGCCCCAGGAGACTCCACTGTGCACACACAGACGTCCTCAGGGTGTCTGCTCTGCTGCGTAGAGCTGAGCAGAGGGAGAGGAATCCTCACTCTGGCAGCACGCCGAGGAAGACACAACCCAACACTGCCATCACGGCTGAGGTGTGAGCTCTAGCTCCTCATCTCCTGCTCCTAAGGCTTTGACGTGTCAAGCACGCACTGATAGGGCCTGCTCGGAGGACAAGAAGGAGCCCTGACTCTTTGTAAGAATGAATCACGAGTGTTGGCGGAGTCTGGGGTTGACACTAAGTCCTCCAAGCCTGGGAGGTGGCACCCATCATGTGGAGCTAAGAGAATGGATAAGTCTCTGAGCACCAGGAAGTGATGGCTCTGCCCAAGCCAGAGTAAGAGATACCGGTCTAGAAACGGCTGCTGCTGGGGAAGGCTATGTCTCAAGAACTAGTCAAAGGGAGAGGACATGGAGCCAGCCTGGAGGTTGCAGTCTCTCCACAACCAGTACACCTCTGTGCACTTAGAACTTGTGGCTATACTCATGGTGGTCAGGGTAATGGCCACCAAAGATATCTGCATCCCTGCCATGGAACCTGTGGCTATATCACCTTAAGTTACAAGGGATATTCTGTAAACAGGAATCAGTGAAGGCCCTGAGGTGGGGAGGACCCCAGATTGCCCAGGCTGGCCGATTGAATCTCGTGTGCCACTAAAAATCTTTCCCATTGGTGGTCTGAGAAGATGTGACCACTGAAGTTGTTGGCTTTTGATGGATTGACACAGACTAGGGTTGGGCCAGTTACACCTCCAAAGCAGGGTGTGGCCTCCCACTGCCCAACAAGCACCAGGCCTTTTCCTGACACCCAGGCCTCAGCATCCTCCCGGATTTCCCATAATTCCTCTTGCTGTGGTGTACCAGCCAGAGCTGCTGCACCCCATGAGCTCCATCCATGCTGTTCTTTGCCCTATCCATCTTTATTCATCCCGCTTCCACTGCCTGCAATGCTCTCTCCACTCTATAGAACCTCAGACTAGACCTCTGTGCACCCGTCACTGCCATGTGATCCTAAAACTAAAAGCTCTTCTCCAGGGTCTCCTGCTGCCTGACTCTGCCTGGAATGTGAATGTGAAGACTCCACTTGATCTTGCCATTTGCTTATTGCTCTATTTGTCCCACTTCCTCTGGTCGGTATGATCTGCTCTAGGACAGGGACAGACCTTGTTTCTCTTCACCAAACATATTACATACTTCCTGGAGAAAGGCGTGGGTTGTCTTAGTCTGTCCAGGACCGTCTAATGAGTTGCCTGAGATGGTGTGGTTCACAACCCATCATTAGCTCTCCTGGGAGCTAGAATGGTTGGGTGCTCATGAAGACTCACCTCTTGCCTTGCTACTGTGGTTTTCTTGCTATGTCCTCTCATGGAAAACAGAGAGTGAGCAAGCTTTCCTGCCTTTGATGAGGAAACATGTCCCACCCATGAATGTCTTCTTAAAATCCTTCCTCTAAAAAACCTACACACTGAGGGATAGACTAACAGAGGAATTAAAGGGTGAATGTTAGAGGGCCCCCAGAACAGAAGGCAAGCTGAGTATCTCACAGAAAGAGACAGGGTGGTGGGGCCATCTGAGACTTTCACCAACTATCCCCATGTCTACTTTCTACAATACCTAACATTTTTCTGATCACGTACAAACCTCTGTGCATGCACACTTGAGACTGTAGTAGCCAATTTTAGCTAGAATCTTTAAATCCAACTGCTGACATTTACCGAGTAAGCACTTGGACCTTAACAATAACCCCAGGAGGCAAGGAGAATGCCAGAAGCTTCCATAGCTCAGCTACTGCAGAGGAAAAAAAAAATCCAAAAATGAACACAAGAAGTTGCGGGGCTCACATGTGTCAGCTGGTGAAATGGTTGCATGTGTGTGCTCCTCCCTGGTGCCTG
>JADRCD010168929.1:0-12664 GCA_019843815.1 Montemys delectorum | reverse complement strand
CTCTCTCTCTCTCTCTCTCTCTTTCTCTCTCTCTCTCTCTCTCTCTCATTGTTTCTCTTTATGGTTTTTCAGGGTGCCAAATATGAGATGGTCCATCCTCAATAATATCTGACTAAGGACTTTGCACTGAGACTAAAGGTGCTCTACACTCTAAGCCCATCCAGATAAACATGTTTTTGCTACCAAAAGATAATGATGGGCAGGGCGAGGATATTTTGATGTCTTCTTATGAGAAGGGAAGGATATGAAAGAGGGAAGATCAAGTCCCAAACAGGTTCAGCTTAGTAGGGAAGACACCATTAGACCTTGAAACAACAGAAGAAGCCTTGGGGTTGATGATTTGACCTATAGACTCTGAAAATGCCTGTGCTATCTCAACAGCTCTGCCTGCCTGCACCCCTGTATCCTTCTATGCTGGATTCCTCTGAAAAGAATGGCAAACAGCCTGTTTGATTAGGCTTGTGTGCAGCCCTGATGACTTTTGAATAATTTCCTAGGCAACTCTCTTCCTTTTTAAAGAATACTTATTGCAAGTTGTAGCCAAATAGCTCTAATAACCTGTTCTCTGGAATACAATCATAATGGCTTATCTCTCTTTCACCTCGTCTTCTTCATCCCTTTATTGCAAACCAGCAGGATAGCTCTTGGCTCATCCTTATCTCTATTCTTGGCCTCTGCTGGGACAGGTTATTAGAACTATAGTTTACATCCCTAATTTCCTTATCAAGAGCTTGTTAGTCTACCCACTTAATGTTGCTTTTAGATCAACTCTTCATGAGGGTCACAATATAGGCAAAATGAGAAGTTTCCAGACCCCTAGGCTAGTGATCATTTCTTCCTAACATTTCTCTAAAAATAATTCTCTCACCTCACAGTTGACTACAATCAGTAATAAGATTCCAAAGCACACCTTCACTGCTTTGCTCTGAAATCACTTCTGCTAAGTATTGTTCGACTGCTTGCCAGTTCTAAGATGCGCAAAGCATTAGTATGTAAATCAGTCTGATTTTTGCTACTTTGTAACAAGGACTGCCTTTTTCTCATATTTCCAATAAAGTACCATTTTTCATCTGGGGAATCACCAAAATGGTCGTTCTTTTGTATTTTCTGGTATAGACCTCAAAATTCTTCCAGTTTCGTGCCTCTGTTTTCTCCCAGCTAACAGCAACTTCTCAGTTCTGAAATGACTCCTTCCTGTATTAAGAGCACACTTGGTAGAAGCATAGATCAAAATATTCACAAATTTCCAGTGCCAGAATTTGTTGGATAACAGTAAATTCACAAGCTGAGTTGGTTTCATTGGCTACAATTTTCTAAATAGTCCCAATTTCCCTTGCTAGCTGCCCACTGGCAAGTACAAGTTATTTTTTTAAGTTAATCTTAAGTACTATGATCAACTCTTAAATCACACATTACATATTGCATAGTAATTATAAGTAATTATAATTTTACAACGCATACATAAAAAAAAAAGAAAAACAATAAAACCAATCAAACAAAGAGGCAAATAAACCAGAAGGGCTGCAAAAAGAGGAAGGAGACCACAGGGAAATTCAAGGTGTCCAAACAGGACCTGCTAGAGAGAAGCCAAAGACTGAGAGAGATACAAAGAAATCTTCCATGGGTAGTGCAGGTGAGAGAGGTGTCTACGGAGGCATAATAAATTAATCCTATTGAATTTTGTCTGGAGAATCCACCTAGCTATGGAGTCAGACTATAGGATCTTCAGGCTCACTGGTTGAAATGAGACTTAGCATTGAGTCAGTCTACAAAGAAAAGATGGAGACCTTAGAGATGAGACAGAGGACTCAGTCCAGGAAAGCTTAGGTGTTGACAGATGAATGTTGCAGGAATAAATATTTAAAAAATGAATCCACCCCGCAAACTCTCTTTCCCGCTGGCCCATGTTCAGGTCCTGGTACCGTCCAGCCACAACAATAAGTCCACTATTTTCTCCCAGCTAACAGCAACATCTCACTCACATGCAACGCTTTACACACCCCCACAATCATTCATCTAGCGCCTAGTACCCAGTAAAGCATGACTCTTAAGACTTAATTATTTAATCAGGTTTATATAATAATAAGATCACAATTACAAGATGCCAATACAATAATTTCAGTGCCAAATGATAAAGACAATGTTTTGACCCAATTAATCTATTTTTGTAAAAACCTTGGCCTGGTTGTTATAACCACACAGGGTCTGAATCGTCATCTTCCTCTGCCTCCATGATGATGATCCTTCGCCCCTTCCTGCTCTCTCTCTTTTTCCTCCTGAAGTTCTGGCTCTCACCTCTCTATTCCTCTCCAGTCACAGGCCTGTCACTGCCCTAATGTGATTGGATAGAGAAAATCTTGCAACAAATGAACTGTAATTTGAGAAGGCTATGGGACAGTGGAGACCTAGGTGAGCTACTGAATCAGTTGAGAGTTCTCTGTCTATAGGTCTCTTGTTGTACGCACTGGTGGTCAGTGACAGGTTAATGGAGGTCATCACTATTGAAGGGTTAGTTGTCCTCCTCCCTAAGGGGCCCATGAAGGACATTCTTATATCATTTCGCTGTATGGCATGTTGGATGATTTCTAGGGTCCAGATTTTTTTGATAATGCTTTTGATACCTATTCACATACATGGCCCCGATATTCTTTGATAAATTTATAGTATACTACCTTTTTGTTGCTAAGCAGAGTGCTCATCAGTTTGTGCCTCATGGGTGGTGCTGAACAGGTGAGGAGTGGAAGTTGCATATACAAGAGGGTATAGAGTCATTTTTGCATTCTTTCTCTGTGATTGTACACAAAATGGGGCAAAGGATGCTTGTAAAACAGATGCTTTCAGGGGAAAGAAAGAGCCTGAGAAAACATAGGTGATGTCAGTTCTAACTCACAAATCTTACAATTAGACTTGAGAGCCAAACAAAGCAGAGGTTTTGATCCAGGTGTAAATGTCTAAGAAGGTAGCGACCCAGTTTGAGCAGTCAAGTATGCATTTTCTCTTCCTCTGCTCTTCTGTTCTCTTAAGGTCTTATATGAGCTGACAAGCCCTGTCTAAATTAGAAAGGGAAATATGCTTTACCCAAACTAGCAATTCAAAAAGAAGGAAATTGAAGAAGCTCTTAGAAGATGGAAAGATCTCCCATGCTCGTGGATTAGCTGGATTAATATAGTAAAAATGGCCATCTTGCTGAAGGCTCTCTACAGATTCAATGCAATCCCCATCAAAATTCCAACTCAATTCTTCTCAGAGTTAGAAAGAGCAATGTGCAAATTCATCTGGAATAACAAAAAACCTAGGATAGGGAAAACTATTCTCAACAATAAAGGAACTTCTGGTGGAATCACCATCCCAGACCTTAAGCTGTACTACAGAGCAATAGTGATAAAAACTGCATGGTATTGGTACAGTGACAGGCAGGTAGATCAATGGAATAGAATTGAAGACCCAGAAATGAACCCACACACCTATAGTCACTTGATCTTTGACAAAGGAGCTAAGACCATCCAGAGGAAAAAAAGAGAGCATTTTCAACAAATGGTGCTGGCTGAACTGGTGGTTAGCATGTACAAGGATGCAAATCGATCCATTCCTATCTCTTTGTACAAAGCTCAAGTCCAAGTGGATCAAGGACTTCCACATCAAACCAGATACACTGAAACTAATAGAAAAGAAAGTGGGGAAGAACCTTGAGCACATAGGCACAGGGGAAAATTTCCTGAACAGAACACCAATAGTTTATGTTCTAAGATCAAGAATTGACAAATGGGACCTCATAAAGTTGCAAAGCTTCTGTAAGGCAAAAGACACTGTCATTAGGACAAAACGGCAACCAACAAATTAGGAAAAGATCTTTACCAATCCTATATCTGATAGAGGGCTAATATCCAATGTATACAAAGAACTCAAGAAGTTAGACTCGAGAGAACCAAATAACCCTATTAAAAATGGGGTACTGAGCTAAACAAAGAATTCTCAACTGATGAATGGCTGAGAAGCACCTAAAGAAATGTTCAACATCCTTAGTCATCAGGTAAATGCAAATCAAAACAACCCTGAGATTCCATCTCACATTAGGCTAGGATAAAATGGCTAGGATAAAAAACTCAGGTGACAGCAGATGCTGGAGAGGTTGTGGAGAAAGAGGAGCACTCCTCTATTTTTGGTGGGATTGCAAGCTGGTACAACCACTCTGGAAATCAGTTTGGTGGTTCCTCCAGAAATTGGACATAGTTCTACCAGAGGACCCAGCTATACCACTCCTGGGCATATACACAGAAGATGCTCCAACATGTAATAAGGACACATGCTCCACCATGTTCATAGCAGCCTTATTTATAATTGCCAGAAACTGGAAACAACCCAGATGTCCCTCAACAGAGGAATGGATGCCAAAATGTGGTACATCTACACAATGGAGTACCACTCAGCTATTAAAAACAATGAATTTATGAAATTCTTAGGCAAATGGATAGATCTGGAGAATATCATCCTGAGTGAGGTAACCCAATCACAAAAGAACACACATCTTATGCCCTCTCTGATATTATTAGCCCAGAAGTTTGGAATACAGGAAGAACAACCCACAAACCACAAGAAACTCAAGAAGAAGGAAGACCAAAATGTGGACACTTCATTCCTTCTTAAAAGGGGGAACGAAATACCCATGGAAGGAGTTGCAGAGACTAACTATGAAACAGAGACTGAAGGAAGGACAATGCAGCCTGATATAGCTGTCTCCGGAGAGGCTCTGACAGTACCCGGCTAATACAGAAGTAGAGGCTCACAGCCATCCATTGAACTAAGTACAGGGTCCCCAAATGAAGGAGCTAGAGAAAGGACCGAAGGAGCTGAAGGGTTTGCAGCCCTTAGGACTAACAACAATATGAACTAACTAGTATCCTCAGAGCTCCCAGGGACTAAACCACCAACCAAGGAGTACACATGGTGGGACTAATGGCTCCAGCAACATATGTATAGCAAAGGATGGCCAAGTCGGTCATCAATGGGAGGAGAGGCCCCTGGCCCTGTGAATCTGTGCCTCAGTGTAGGGGAATGCCAGGGCCAGTAAGTGAGAGAGGATAGAGTGGCAAGCAGGGGGAGGGGGGAGGCAACAGGGGTTTGTTCTTGTTGGTTTTTGGTTTTTTGGGGTTTTTTTGGAGGGGAAATTGGGAAATATGACATGTAAATAAAGAAAATATCTAATAAAAGAAAAAAATGTTCATCTCATTAACACACACACACACACACACACACACACACACACACCAGTTATTTAAGATATATTTTTAGGAAAAAGGAAAGCTTGAGTCTGTCTCATATTTTCAGAAGTGAATATAAGAAATAACTATTAGTTGCTGTGGTACTCTGAAGAGTACAGCGGAAAACCTCGGTGCCGTAATGCTTCTGCTGAGGAAGGGCAGAAACACTAGTCAAATACTGACACTTTGCAGACATATTTTCTTTCTTTATATCTTTTCATTGGATGACAAATATTTGAGATACTATAGAAGAGATGTCATATATACATATATAATGTTTTCACATTTGGGTTTTTTTTTTTTTGGTGTCTGTATGTGGTGAGGTCAGAGGATAATTTGTAGAGGTCAATGTCTTTCTCCTGCCATGTAGGCACCAACAGTTGAATTCAGATTCTCAAACTTGGTGATAAGTGCTTTCACCCTACTCACTGAGCTATCTCACTGGCCCCTGTGTGTGTGTGTGTGTGTGTGTGTGTGTGTGTGAGAGAGAGAGAGAGAGAGAGAGAGAGAGAGAGAGAGAGAGAGAAAGAGAGAGAGAGAGAGAGGGAATACATTGATTTACTTAAATGAATGATGCATAACTTATATGCCAAAGGCATTGTAGTTGCAGACATTAGCTTTTCATTTTAGAGCACACTAACTCTAAATTTAGATAAGATCTCAACATATTAGATTATATAGTTTTCAAACCCAAGGCAGAGTAGAAATGACAAATTAGAAGAGAGCAGCAGATTCCTTAAAAATAAATAATGATAAGAAATTGAGAAAGAACAGATGGAGATGTTTATGAAAAAAATGTGTGAAATTATTTTTTCAGAATTATGTTTTGTTATAATAGTGTAATTATGGCTCAGTTATCAAAAGATATTAGGAAATATATATTATCTTACAAGGAATTTTAATATCATGTAAAATTGATAGCTGTGTATTTGTGAGTAAAATTTTATGACAAACATGATATTGAAAAGACTCACTGTAGATAGCTTCATTGAACATTAAATATTATTTTTCTTGGGGTGGTAATATTTTTCTTCTAATTTTTTTAGTAACTACATTTGGTTACAATATATAATGTATTACTGTAGCTGAAATAATTAAATTACATTATTTGTAAGCAATAATCTGGAAGTTTTAAAAAATTAGATCATTATCCCAGTGTGTAGTAAAAACACAAAATTATATAGCTAGAGATCCTAGCCAAGTTAATCAAGAAAATGTCCAACTTGGCATCACATATTTCATGTAAATATTCTTGGAAAGATATAATCTTTTAAATTTTTTTATCCAGATTGCAAAACTAATCCAGAATAAATAACATAAAATGGAAAGCAGCAGAGATACAAAATGTCTAATTGGTGGTGGTATTAAAAATGGTAATTTAAGTAATTTAAGCAGTAGCCCTTTGGGACTGTCTGCTGGTTGTTCCCCCCCCCCTTTTTTATTAGATATTTTCCTTATTTACATTTCAAATGTTACCCCTTTCCTGGATTCCACTCTGAAAACTCTCTATTCCAATCCCCCTCCCCCTGCTCACCAATCTGCCCACTCCTACTTCTCTGTCCTTACATTCCCCTACACTGAGTCTTCACAGGACCAAGGGCCTCTCCTCCTATTGAGGTCCACCAAGGCCATCCTCTGCTACATCTGCTGGTTGTTTTTAAAGTTATTTGTTCTGTGAAATACTGATCATGGTGCTTGATCATCTACAATGACATTTCAAAAGCAAAAATTTAATTTCCTACATCGTCAGTTACATATTTAGAAAGAGTGTTCTTGCCATATAGATAACACTAAATACTTAACAAATAAAATTATAATTCTGGCCAGACTTGGCTACACTCTCCTGTGATTCAGCTACTTGGGAGACCTGGGCAGCACAGTAAAGCTCTATCTCAAAGAAAAAACAATAACAGTCAAAAATTAAATGAAATAAAACTCTTACACTTCAGGCCAATATAATATCTTTAGTAATTTTAGTCATGAAGCACCTCTGGTTTTTGCTATGTGCTTGTGTTGTATGTAAGAGAAGAGTAGACAGCCTATTTCTGAACTATGTGTTTACTCAGATTTCCTCTATTTGGAAGAGTGACTTTCTAGTGTCTTTATGTAGAAAAACTCACAGTGCTTTCTTTTAGAAAACTATTATATTTATAAATTATATCCTTTAGTAAAACTTGAAATTGATCAGCAGATTTTAGATTTAATTTCCTCAAATCTTTTTATCAGCTAGCACAGAAAATAATGGAGTGCAATAAATCGTTTTCATACATGTGTATAGCTTTACGTTGGTATTAAATAACTTGGATTGACCATGGGTGTACACGTGCTAGTATATAAATCACTATCTCACAACTAAACCGATCCTTAGTTTTGTGAGATAGTCGGCTCTCTCTAGACCTAAGCTTCTGTTCCCTACACGGGGCGCCTGAGGGAAACTGCAAGGCTGACACAAATGTGTCTTCTTTATTTCTATTTATGTTGCCTGTATTTTTCCAGCTAACCTCCATGCACTGGCAAGCAAGACTAATTCCAGAGGCAACCGCTGAATCTAGCAACTTCATTAATTGGCAGGTCCCGTTATGGCCCTGCAGACATAAGAGCATTTACTAAATAAAAGCCCAGAATAACCAGATCAATTAAAGTTTAGATTTAACAATAGATAATCATTAAGTATGACCTTGTTCATTTATTATATTTTAACTGTGTGACCTGTATTTTACCTGCAGCCCCTGTGTGAGCTCTGTTCTCTAAGCCTGCTTTATTAATTTCAAGCACTTTTCTCGGCTCCCTGTTCTCATTTAGCCCCTTTTCTTACAGCACTTCTCATCTTTGTGACCACCAGGGCTATGAGCATACACCTAAATGATCCTTCAATTCTAGCCTGTGACCTGGCACTGACTGAGCCACCACAAGTTCCTAAAGCACAAATACAGAGATTCATAGAGTCCTTTTGCTACAGTGCATTACCATGGACATGCATGCTAACGCTCTCTCTGATGGGAGCTAGCTGGACTTTGCCTGTTTTTTAAAAGAATGGATTTATCTAGAGAATATTGATAGTTCTATATGGGTAAGGAACGTGAGTCATTGTAATTTTTTGTCACACACAGTATACTTTTTATGTACATCGTGTGTTGATGCGTGTAATCATGAGAATGCACAGGGGTACAAAAGGGAAACACTACATATTTATTGTGGCTGAGGAAACAGAATAATTCTTAATTTATAAGATAGATTAACTCATTGTTCTCCTTCAGTCAAGTGTTGGACTGATTACTGTTGTAGCTTTGACCTTTACCACCTAAATAACCACAATTATTTTTCCTTAAAATGAAATTACACCACACATCCAGAATTAGACCTGAAAACTCTACTTTGCCTGTCTGTAGCCATGTCTATTTGGATTGTAGTCTTTACACTGATTCTGGCTTCCCAGGCCACATTGCTGGCCTACTGTGGGGCTTTCCCCAGGCCACCTAGCTCATAGCTCATCTACTTGGTATTTTTGTCAAAACACTTTATCTATGGCTGTGATTGGCAATCACTGACCACATGAAAGTCAGTGCTTCTGTGTTGACTCTTCTCATTGTTATTCCCTGAGATGGAGCTCCTTGTTTGATTTCTTCAAACATCCCTGCCTCCCCTCTGTCCTTTCTTCTGACAGGAGGCCCTGGGCTACCTGCCTAAGACCTTGCTACTCTGGTGACTCTGGCTGGAAAGTCTGGCCACAGTGGGAGGAGAAAGTCCCATTCTACATGCCTTGTCATCAGGAGGGCATTGGGAAGCCTCCTGCCTAAACTCGCTGCTGTTTCTGGACCCAGATGAGCTAAGCTTCTTTGCTTACTAAACTTGCTATGCGCTCCTCAGCAACTTTCTTCACCTCCCTGCTTGTCTTTACTCACCACAATATGAAGAGAACATATAGGCCTCCAGAATATCCTATTGTGCTAAACAATTTATGCAAATTTCTTAGATAGTATCCAGTATATAAAAATAGTTAAATGTTTGCTGGTTTTTTTTTTTAAATTAACCCTGATGATAGCATTAGAAAATTCTGCTTAAGTCTTAACATTGAGTAGCCTACTTGAATGACCACTTTCTGGCTTCTCGATCAGATAAAAGGGTGGAGTAAATCTCACTCCCCTTACACAACTATTGCTGCTCCATTTTTGTTTAACCTGTTTCTCTAAGCAGAAGAATGGGGAAGGGGAACTGCCATTAGCTAAATAGCTCAGAATCTTAGGTTCTGTTTGAGAGACCCAAAGACAGCGGGAACCGAAAATAGAAGTTACCAGAGGTATAAGCAGTGTGCACATTGCCAAGCTGCTGAAATAGACAATTTTACTTGTTCTTCACTTTGGAAATGTGGATCAAAAAAGTGAGGGGGACCACTTTCAATAAATAGTAATCTAATTCTCTATAAGAAGAAACTGACCAAAAGATATAAAGCTTCCGGGCTGGAGAAATGGGTCAGCAGTTAAGAGCACTGACTGCTCTTCCAGAGGTCCTGAGTTCAATTGCCAGCAACCAAATGGTGGCTCACAACCATCTACAATGAGATCTTGTGCCTTCTTCTGGTGTGCAGGTATCCATGAAAGCAGAATGCTGTATACATAATAAATAAGTAAACCTTTTTATTTTTTTAAGATATAAGGCTTCAAATAGTGTACCCAGTACTACATAAGAAAGCGTTAACAGCCTTGAGCCTCTCCATGCCTTTACTAGGGATCTCCAGTTCTTTCCAATATCTCATAAAGAAAACCTTTGGCTACTTCTCAGGGTGTGTGCCACAGGATTTAGAGAGAACAGCTGTAAAAATAAAATATTTGAAGGACTTAAATAATCTACACAATGGCAATAGTTATAAAACCTGACTTTGGGAACTGTAGAAACGGAATCATTTTGTTTTCCCAGTCAGAAGGCTCTTAGCCTCAATCGTCTCTTTTGAAAAGTAAGTTATTGTTATTGATAACAAAGACTCAGTGTTTGTCCATGCCAGAGACTGTGGTAAACATTACGCTGCTCCTTGACACACTGTTCCTGAGCCTGCCCCTAGGTAGTTACTCATTCTCTCTAAGAAGTAAGAGGGACAGTTAAGGTTCCCACACTTGCCCAGTGTTACACTCTTAAGAGTGGGGTGGGGGGCACAAGGGTTTAAACTCAGGCTGTGCTCTAATCCCACATTCTAAATCATAATGCTACTACATCTGCTTTATGTTATATAATTGATCCTTCATAATCGGATCAGCCCCACAGTTCAGTGATGTGTGGAACAGTAACAAGCCCCAGAAAAGTTCAGGACATTGTCACTGGTCTCAGGGCAGGAATCCTGATACCTCACCATCCTGGACTCACAGACATTCCAATTGGCCCCCACTATTGGATAACAGCATACAGTCTTTAATCATGATTTAGGCTAGAAGACTTGAACAAGCCTATGACAAGCCACTGAAGAAGTCTATGCCACTTGGTTTACCAAACAATACTTTAAATAAATAAAACAGACAATAATAAAATTTTCTTTTTTATTTTAAATATTTTAAATAAATAGTTTAAATAACTATTCTTTAAAATCATCTTTTGGGCCAGGCAGTGGTGGTGCACGCCTTTAATCCCAGCACTTGGGTGGCAGAGGCAGGTGGATTTCTGAGTTCGAGGCCAGCCTGATCTACAGAGTGAGTTCCAGGACAGCCAGGGCTACACAGAGAAGCCCTGTCTTGAAAAACAAACAAACAAACAACCCTCCCCCCCAAAAAACCAAAAGCATCCTTTGTTCCTCATCATCTTAGCCATTTTAAGTATACAGTTAAATATATTCTCACTGTTATAAAACAGATGTCTAGAATTTTCATTTTGCAACCCTGAAACTGTATGCCCATTGAATCACCTCTTTTAATTTCTCCTGTTCTCTGGCACTGGTAGACACTAGTCTACTTTTATTTCTATGAATTTAGTATTTTATGTACTTCATAAAAGTAAGATTATACAGTATTTTTTCCTTCTGTGCTTACCTTTTTCACATAGACCACCAGTTCTCAAACTGCAGGTCATGACCCCCACATATTAGGAAGGTTGAATGACTTACAACAATATTCTTCAAGTTTATGCATGCTTTAGCATGTAGTAAGACTTCCTTCCTGATTAAAGCTAATAATATGCCCAAGTTCCCTCTCTCTGTCTTACAAAGTATTTGTTCATCTGTTCATGATGAATGCTTAGGTGGATTCCATTTTTACCCACATTGTATGGTGTTACTCCCCATGTAGCTGTGAGGAGTCTGCTTAAGATCCTGCTCTCAAGTGTGCTGGATATGCTCTCATTGCTGGAACTGACAGATTCTACAGCAGCTCAATTTTTGATCTCCTGGCTAAATCCCATAAGCTTCCTCATCACCTCTCTTTCTGACACATTTTATATTTTTGCTGATAGCTTTCAGTGACTCCACATCTTCAAGGGCACTTATTATTATCTATGAAGCATTATACCATTTTTATTCCATTTTGATATAACAATGTATTTTTATGTCAGAAAACATAGTACGACTTAAGCTAGCATTTGACAGGGAATGATGGATGGCAGACAAGCACAGGACTGCATCCCTATAAACATGTTTAGCTGTAGAAGCTAAATATTACCCTCCGACATTCCTTAAGTAAATGAATAACTTGTCCTTTTGAACCTGAAACAGATCTTGTTTCCTTGGGCTTTCAGCCTCCAGTGTCTTACTCAGAATCCAAAGCTTCTTAATGTTAGGCGAGGGGGGACAGTGAGAAAGACAGACTTCTTACTCCAACCATCTGCTGAAGATGGAGGGAAAACCAGGCATTTCAAAGACTCCCTGGACTTGTAGATTCCAGGATGGGAATGAACCCAGTGCACTAGCAAGATCATCTAAACGACAATGCAAGGAGCTACACCCAAAGCAGGGTCAGCTCCAAGAAAATACAGCCAACAGCCATGAAGCTGCAAAGTGAGTTGCTAAAATAATGTCTTTCTTTTTAAAAATATTTTCATTTGACTGAACCATTTGTTAGAGAATGTTGAGACTTAATACTGAAGCACGGCCATTGGAGGCAAGACAATCAAATAGTAAGATATTATACAAACAAAATTGAATATTTGTGTGTGTATATATATGTTTGTATATTCCATTTCTTTAGAAATTGATTACCTCTAATGAAAAAAATAAGTTTCCTTTCAGTATTATGTAATATTTTGATTCTGTGATAGGAATTTTAAAGAAATCTTTAGAACATTTATCCTATTTATATTCATATTATTTGTTTTTATTTCTGTCTTCCATTTCATGAGTATAAACTTAAAGAATCAAATGCTTTTTTCTGTTCTAAATATGCAAATAAATAAATAAAATTATATGTGCTTACTTTCATTTTATTTACTTTGTG
>JADRCD010168927.1:41714-47106 GCA_019843815.1 Montemys delectorum | reverse complement strand
TCTCTCAGGTGGCCTTAAGAGAGATATTTGCTAATTGGAGCTATTCATTTTATTATTTTTCAGTGTTATATTTTTAAGTTGTTTAATCATTAAATGATTAGTATTTCCTTTGAAATCCAAGGACATTTTCCAGTATTAAACACTGCCAATTTAAGAGATTATCTGTTGCTATTGCACAAATAAAAACATTTGAAAATCAAAGATTATATTACTCATTAAATTTTGAAACATTTCTTACATATAGATAAGTATTCATGTTAAAATGTATTTTTTGGTATTTTGTAGCAAGATATTTTGGCTCAGCCACCCAATATACTTTAAGGATATTTAATAGTATTTCTTATCCTACTATTTGTACTGAGTCATAATGTAAAGCACATATCACAAAATACCATGCTATTTTTTCCATAGCCTAATGTTAGTATTAGTGATAATAAAAGAGTCAAATTTATTATAAAATTTATGGTTGAATTTTGAAATAATTCTAATATCCTTTAAATTAAAAAAATAAATCTACTAATACCAGTGCTGGAATTGAGTTTTTATGAATACCTTCTTCAAGCATGTGATTTCTGGTGTAGCTTTGGTATATGAACATATAATTAATATTTTTGCAAATAGTTGCAGGAAATTGTATTAGTTTCTATAACCTTGTTGCAGGCATCTTAAACTTATGAAAAAATTAAGAAAGGCAGACCATTTGAATTTTTGCTTGTAAGAAATTCTGACTCTAATAGTGCTTGACTGAGCATCTTGAAGGACAATTTAAGATGCTGCACTTTTATGAAAGGAGAAATTATAATGCATCCTGACTGGTTCAAGCCTCCTTCCTCCAGAGGTCACCCTGATGTTCAAATATATAACATCATGTTTTACTAGGTAAATGATAACCCCTTCCACTGATAACATCACACATTAGAATTGATCTCTCTAAATGGTATTCTACCTGTTTTTGCTTAAATAGGCATTACAGGATTACACCAATTAAATTGTTTATAGAATTCCTCTGTTCCAAAGTAAGAGTCCAATCATATGAGCTCTGTATATTCTAAATTTTGTTTTTATTATAACTTTGGCTCATGTATCTTTAATTAAACACAGAATGCCTTTGCTTCAGTCTCTCTGTGAACTTCAAAGAAGGAATCGGGAGTAAAAGTCATGGACAAATGATGCAAAATGGCTTACTTTCCAGATTTGCTTGGACTTCTTTTTTACACATTCTAGACATGCCTGCCCACATATGACGACACCACAAACAGTAAGTTAAGACATCTCACATCAAGCTGTGCAGTGGTGGCACATCCTTTTAATCCCAGCACTTGGGAGGCAGAGACAGGCAGATTTCTGAGTTTGAGGCCAACCTAATCTACAGAGTGAGTTCCAGGACAGCCAGGGCTATACAGAGAAACCATGACTTGAAACAAAACAAAACAAAACAAAACAAACAAAACAAAACAAAACAAAACATCTCACATCAATTATAATCAAGACAATGTCCATATGCAAGGCTCCCTCTTCAGTTTCATTTGACTATTATGTCTCTAGTATGTGTCAAATCGGCAGACACCTACACAGATAGGTACCGTTGTCATGGTTTATCCTTTCCCTTTTCTTTCTGTTTTTATTCCTTTCACTGGTAGATATTTCTTGTGTTGTTAAAGTTATAATTTCCTTTGGAAGTCCTTCTCAATTTTCTTTATTCATTTCATTTATCATAAAATCTAATGACAAGTACCTTCTTCAGTTTACTTTCAGATGATAAAATTTAAAGCAAAAAGAATGAAAACAATCAGATACAAATAGATATTTGTATTATACAAGCTGGGATAGTTAGGCGGGAATGGGAAGGTGGGTAAGGAGCATCCTCATAGAGGCAAGTGCAAGGAGGGTTCGAATGATGTTTTTACAGAGGGGAAAACTGGAAAGGGCAGCAACATTTGAAATGTAAATAAATAAAATAACCAGTAAAGAAGAAATTTTTTTACATTTGATCTTAGTTGTTACCATGAAGAAGCAATCAACCATAAACAGAATTCCAAGTGAAGGGATTGGTGATACTCGTTGGTTAAGAGCACTCACTGTACAATCATGAGGAATGGGATTCTGAATGAAACACATACATAATACCTGTAACTCCAGCTATTAGGGATCTTATTTTCTCTTTAGTTCTCTTTGTGTATAGAGATGTGCACAAATTCATACATTTCCACAGGCAGGAATATACACATAAATAAATATCATAAGAATAAAAGAGTTCTGTTTGGAGATCTGAGGTTTTAATTATTAAATTTCTGATGGTAAATATATTTGATTTCTTCTATAAAAAGAATTTCATAATAACAAACATAATGTCTTTAGAATGCATTAGAAGCCTAACACTAGGTATATAGAATATTCTGTGAGTCCATTTATGAGAATATGGAAATGTTTAAATGAGAACACTTTTCTAGATTTCTCATGCTGGGAAAGAAGACAACCAATGGCTACTTGTTTCTACATGTGGTAGTAATGCCCAAATGATGTGGTACTAAGAGTAAGATTCATGGTTTTCTTGTAATTACACGGTAGAACATGGGCTAAAATTTTTATGGCTGTCTGTGAAAAGCTCTTAGTAAGATTTTCAGGTCAGTTTTCAAGCTTTCTGGAAAATGCTTAAATGTTAATGAAATTTACATATTCATATGCTTGCATAGAGTGACACTTCATATTTTGCAAAGGGTATATTAACACTCTTTTTCAGAAATTGAAAAGGAACTTATTGAAAGGTCAAGTTTCTGTGTCAATCACATAGCTGCCATAGTAGAAACATCAATGGGTATCTAAGAATATAAGGAATGATTGAGAAGAAAGCCTTGCGAGGGAAATACATTTCAGCGAGTTGCAGTTTAATACCCTCTAGCTAGAGAATCAGTTCAGAATTCCAAACAAGTTATAAAATATATATGCTTAAAATGGTTTATTTTGTCAAGTTTTGGTCTATTTCATATACTTAGACTAGAAAAAATTTAATTCCTAATTACTAGTGTTTGTACAACTCCTATTTATTAACAATGGCTTGGTCCTGTTTAAAATATGAACTATTCATTAATTGACAAGGAGCTATGTCATTAGAACCATGACTTACAGGTGCTATGCATTTTAAAATTCTGAAAAAATATCCATTTTAAATCTCATAATAGTTTTGTTTTTGTTTACGGAAAGGAAATATTATCTATACTTAACTACCTAAACACCTAATTTACATAACAGATGACAGAGTTAAAATGCTGCATCCTATATAAAAGGACATTACAGCTCTTTCCTTTTAAGCTGAAACACATCATCATGCAGAAAAGCCGTTCAAGGTTGGTGAGCTTCTAAAGCAGAAGTTCTCAACCTGTGAGTCACGACCCTTTTGGAGTTATCTAAGGAACACTTCACAGGGGTCATCTAAGACCACTGACATATACACATATTTACATTATGATACGTAACAGTAGCATTTTTTCTATTTTATTTATTTATTCATTTTAGTTTTTAAATTTTATTTAATCTTTTTATTTACATTCCAGATTTTATCCCCGTCCAGTCCTCCCTCTGACTGTTCCACATCCCATATCTCCTCTCTTCCCGTCTCCGCGAGGATGTCCCGATCCCCTACCCCCACCCCACTATTAATCATTCCATTCCTTTACATTTCACATGATATCCCACTTTCTGCTTTCCCCTCCACAAGTTCCCCATCCCATATCTGGCCTGTCCTCCCACCCCTTTGCCTCTATGAGGGTGCTCCCCCACTCACCCACCCTCTCCCATTCTGCTTCAGCTTTCCCCTGCGCTGGGGCATCAAACCTCCACAGGACCAAGGGCCTCTCCTCCCACTGATGTCAGAAAACGCCATCCTCTGCTACAGTAGCATAATTATAGTTATGATTTTGTTACCACTACAACATGAGGAATTGTGTTAGAGGGTCACGGCATTAGCGAGGTTAAGAACCACTGTTCTAAAGGGAGGTAAAACATTCTAAGCTCTAGAGAAATAGTTAAGCCTCAGAATATTCTAAAGGAGATTTTGAGATTCAGTACGTAAGCAATTCACAAGCGTCAAAAAAGACCCAGAAGCTGATCAGATGCTCTAGACCTTTATTCCACAAGCAAATCAGTTCAGAATTCCAAGCAAGTTAAAAAAAATGTATACGCTTAAAATGGTTTATTTTGTCAAGTTTTGGTCTATTTCATATACTTAGACTAGAAAAATTTTAATCCTTAACTACTGGTGTTTGCACAACTCCTATTTACTAACAACAGCTTGGTCCCATTCAAAATATGAACTATTCATTAATTGACAAGGAGCTATGTGGTTAGAACCCTGACTTATGATGCTATGCATTTTATAATTCTGAAAAAAATGCATTTTAATTCATAAAAGTTTTGTGTTTGTTTATGGAAAAGAAATATTATCTATACTTAATGACCTAGTCACCCAGTTTACATAACAGACGATAGAGTTAAAATGCTGCATCCTATATAAAAAGACATTACAGGTCAGTAAGGACATATATTAACAGTAAGGACAGCTTATGAAGCTTTCAAACTATCTGGGCTTAATGGAAAGGCAGAGAGAAGTGAAACTTCTTACAAAGGATCTCAGTACCTGAGCTGCCTGAAAGAGAGGTTCCAACCTGGTGCACTGTCTGAATGCTGTCTAGGAAGCTCCAAGTTTTCAGCTTTCATGAGTTGTCACCAATGCTGTTGTGGGCTTTTTGTGATTCATCAGTCTCTGTGTCCTTTCTATTCCTCTAAGTGACCTCTCATCCAAACTCCTATATGTAATTCTAGAACACTCACACAATATACTTTCATGGCCTTTACTCTCCCATTTGCTTTTTATCTTGACAACACGTTTCTTCACGTACTACTAGAAGTCATGTTGCATACACATGTGCTAAAATATCCACTACAATAGTTCTGAAGCCATTTTCTATGTGTGATGGTAAGATGGTAGAATGATTAGATAAAAAATTATCATAAAAATGATCAAAATAATCTTTCCCAGTCTGTTGGAATGCAGCCTATATTGTTGTTGTCTATGGTCACTATAGTGATAAATCAGAAATTCTTATTTCTATTCTAGTGGTCAATTAGCAACAGCTTCCCCCACCCCTCCTTCAATGTCTACCCTCATCTGTGTTTCCTACCATCCCACTCTTCTATGAGTGGTATTATCCAAGAATGAGGTCACATGGCACTTGAGTTCTCTTGTATTTTGCCTACTTTACTTAACATAATGACCTTAATTTCATCCATGTTTTGGAATGGAAGATATATTTTTCTTTAGGGAATGATTACTAAGTTCACTGTGAATATAGATTTTTGTATGTCCATTTGCCACCTGAAAGACAGAGGTATTCAC
>JADRCD010168927.1:31714-39214 GCA_019843815.1 Montemys delectorum | reverse complement strand
CAGGCTAATGACTCCTTGGTTTCATATGCTACTATTTGATGCTGGGTTCCGAGCTGTTACTCAGCAACATTCATAACTGAGTTATGAGCTCAACAGAGGTGGATAGTGGGGACATCTGGCACTCACCCTCATTTCTGAAACTGAATTTTCCCTGGAGTTCCAACAAGCTTCATAATGTATCTCTGTTGCTGCTCCTCCATTCCACCTTAAAGGCCTTTGCCTTACTGTTTTGGATAAGCTTGAACTGACAGCCTATTAAAGGAGGGCGATTTGGGATGGCTGTATTTTATTCCAAGCTTGGGAATTCACAGCACAGATCTTAGCAGCCTGCCTTTGTCAAATTGTCTTCTTACACACTCTTTTCAATCACAGTTAGCCTCAATATAAAGAGAATTACAGAAGCAGGCCAGCTGTTACACGATGGATGGCTTCAGTAACACAAATGTACTGTTGTTCTTTATTTGCTGTGGAGTCCAGCCCTGCCAAAAGTCTTTTGCTTGGAATAATGTGGCGAATTCAATATCCTTAGGCCCTTTTGACAGGGTTTGTAATATAACTGTCATGGGCACAGACGTTGGAGCCATGCTTTGATTGCTATATACATGTAACCCCATCAGCAAGGCAGAATGGTCAGTCCTTCACATGACTGAAATTATAGCACCTGGTCAATAATAGGATCGGTTTTTGATAAGTTTGTCATTTGGCAACTAGAGAGAAGTGTATGATGTCCACCCATCCTATTGTGGCCACAGTGTCTACTGGCCACTGGCCGGGACCTACAGTATAGCTGGAATGTTGATGTGCTTACTGACTCAACCTTTGTTGAATGCTGAAGTTGCTTGCTGGTGAGCATTCTTACAGGGTGCAACCTGTCATCTTTTATGGTGATTGGCTGAGACATACGTGTTCTCTCTCTCTCTCTCTCTCTCTCTCTGTGTGTGTGTGTGTGTGTGTGTGTGTGTGTGTGTGTGTGTTCATCCAAGCTCAGCACTAGAATCAAGCACTATGCTGATCCAATGTCTGTGAATTACTTTATCATTACTTTTTTGCTGTCTATCCCCCCTCCCCCCCAAAAAAAACAAAACAAAAATAAGGCAGCACGTGAGTTCTACGTATAATACATTTACTCACAGTCTCTCTTTTCAGAAATTCCTCTAGCAAGTTCTTAAATACAGGACTTGTACTAAAAACAACTGAAATGTTGTGGCAGGATGCTGAAGTAAAGCTCTATTTTTCTTCCATCCTCATGCAGCTGTCACAGTGGATCATACTCTATGATGAAAGAAATTGAGGCTGAGAGGGAGGACAGGCTTGGGGTCACTCTCTATACATTTTGTTTTGAAGTTTTATGTTTCTACTGGTGAATACATCCTATGAAAGGGCAAGATGGTTTTACTTTTAAATTTTGGTTAATTGAACTTACTCAGAACATTGTCATATGACATAAATTTAGCCTATCAAACATATGTGCTCACATTATTTTTTCCAAGTGAATATGTTTCTGAGATTATGATATAATTACAATACTTCTCTCCTTTCTTTCTCCGTCTCAAACCCTCCAATATAACTTTTCCTACTTTCTATCACATTTGACCTCTCTTCTTAATTAATTGCTATTGAATGCATTTGTATGAATATATTATTATATGAATATAAATGCATATTATATGAATATGGATATATACTATATTGCATATAAAATATTATATATGCTATTCATATATTACTAAATATAGATTGATCATCCTCTATAATGTTGCTAGTATGTATGTTTTCTAGCATTGTCTATTTGGCACTGGACAAGTAACTGTGTTTTTCACTGGGGAAAACTATATTACTAACTCCCAGCTTTTTTCAGTTACCTATTATTTTTCATGAAGGTTGAGGCTCTCTAAATAGACTTAAGACCTGTGCAACAGGAAGGCAACTGGAACTGGAAACTTAGTTAATTATTTGACGTTAGTGATGTCATAGTTCTTGGAAGAGGCCCTATAATATCTAGCTTAAAAACTCAGCGTTATACATAACAACAAACTAAACACAGTTGTGCTTAATCCACAGACAACCATATTCTTCACCCCTCATCAGTAAAACTTCTCTTTGTAACGGACAGAGACCACTACGGAGAACCATAACCAATTGAAACACAGTGATAGAGCCTACTTCTAATAGTTTCCATTTGTAAATTACAGCTGTACCTAAGGTTCATGGAAAATAGAGAGGGCAGAGCTTTATGAGGCAGAGGACTAGATAATGTGCTATAAGGTTGTGTCTATCAGTAATATTAGATGGTCCACTCATAATACCTTGCTAACATAACTACCCAAACGTGAGTTGAACAAAGATGACATCAAGTGGACAAGGAAAGATCAAGGTAAATTAAAATCTAGTGACTTTATTTTAAGTGTGGCTTAAATTCTCTAAATTCATTTGTTTGTAATCACAGAAGAACACACATGGTATGCATTCTCTGATAAGTAGATATTAGCCTAGAAGATCAGAATATACAAAATACAAATGACAAATCATAAGAAACTCAAGAAGAAGGAAGGCCAAAGTGTAGATACTTGTTCCGTCTTAAAAAGGGAAACAAAATAACCATGGAAGGAGTTGTAGAGACTAACTATGGAGCAGAGACTAAAGGAAGGACAATTCAGAGACTGTTCCACCTGGGAATCCTTCCCATATTCAATCATCAAATCTAGACACTACTGTGGATGCCAGCAAGTGCTGGCTGACAGGAGTGTGATATAGCTGTCTCCTGAGAAGCTCTGACAGTGTCTGACTAATACAGAAGTAGAGGCTCACAGCCATCCATTTGACTGAGTACAGGGTCTCCAATGAAGGAGCTAGAGAAAGGACCCAAGGAGCTGAAGGGTTTGCAGCCCCTTAGGATGAACAACAATATGAACTAACTAGTACCCTCAGACTCCCAGGAATTAAAACTCCAACCAAAGAGTACACATGGGGGGACTCATGGCTCCAGCAGCATATGTATCAGAGGATGGCCAAGTCGGTCATCAATGGAAGGAGAGGCCCTTGGCCTTTGTGAAGGTTCTATGCCCCAGTGTATGGGAAAGCCAGGGCCAGTAAGCAGGAGGGGGTAGGATAAGCAGGAGGGGGTAGGATAGTGAGCAGGGAAGGGGGGAGGGGATTGTTTTACGTTTTTTTGTTTTTGTTTTTGTTTTTTGTTTTGGAGGGGGACCTGGGAAAGGAGATATTGTAAATGACAAAAACATCTAATTAAAAAAAAGAAAAAAACTTTTAACAAATTTATATTTTCTTATTCCTATTTAATTCAATTTTTTGCCTTGAATTCGTCTTTGTAGGATTAGGGAATTCATGCGATATGAAGCCCTCAGTGTTGTTCATTCAAGATATTTATTAAAATTTATTAATTACACAAAAGTGGATGTTATTCCTTAAAGTGTGTGTGTGTTATACTTTGGTCCCTCTCTTAGCCCACAGTCTCTTGCTTAACAGTACTTATACTTTCTATTTTTATGTTTTCTCCCAGATTCTCTGACAAATGACTCACAAAGTTTCTCTTTTTCAATCTGTCTTATTTCACTCAATGATAGACTACCCCATTCATTTTCCTGAAAATTATTCAAATATTAATCATGCATTTTTGCAACAATTACTGTATCTGCTCACCCTGGTACACATCTAAGCTTTTTACTAACTTTAATATTAGGAACACTCACAATAAATACAGCTACGCATGTATGACTACACATGTTATACGCTGCTTTTGGTTCTTTCAGGTATATACACAAAATTATAACCCGAATTCCTTATATTTTCACTCTCAGATCATTGAATTCACAGTGTGCTGTTGCTAGATGATTAATGTTTGGCTGTCCCTGCTCTTAAATTTCATCACATTCCTTATAAATGAATGCTACAAAGGAAAATTTAGAGCCTTGCAGCCTTTTAAAAGAATTATATGCCATTGTTTATCATTCTCTTCAAATTTCTGTCTCTAAGCATACAAAATGGACCTGACAGTGCCCAAGTACAAGACACATATTGTAGGTTGTATACACCTTACTATATTTTTTTCTGGTGCACATCCATCAGATATTGATTTGGAAAAATTAAAAAAAATTGAGGTATATAAAAACTAAATAAAAACAAAACAAAACAAAACAAAACATGAGGATGTCAATTTTACCGAGGAGTATAAGGAGTAGTGGCTACCAGGTTAGTTACAATTTAAAAATTATTTAGAATGCAGATTCTGTTCAAAACTTTTGAATCTAATTGTGCTGAGAAGAGCATCAGGCATATTTCATTACAATTCAACTTATGAAGTAGCAAGATGGGGCCATTATCTCATTGATTCTTACTTTGTCTTTGCTACTAATCCAGGAAATATTTATACCTACTAAGTGCTAAACTTCTCATGTTTTTATCATTTTATTATTAATTTTACTAAAGTTTTCTGTACTCGTAATTCTTTGATAATTATATAAATACTTATAAAACATTAACAGTTTAAATGCCTCATCACCACCTTATAAGTTGCCTGTGTGTAGGAGAGTGTTTTAAAAATATTCAGCAATAAGGAGAGTAAAGAGAATTGAGCTTGTGAGTATGAAACATTCATTTAGCAATTCTGAACTCAGATCAATGTTGTGCTAATGCTCAAACCACGTGAAGTACATTTTCCTTTGTTTATTCTGAAATTTAGCATAGATGACATTTTAAACAGTTTTTTTTACTTCACTTTAAAATATTTAATTACTTCTGTCACTGTATTTTCTTCTTTGCTATCACTTTTGTAGCCTCTTGTCATTTGAAAAAATATATTTGCAAAATAGGATGTCATCAAGTTATACGGTTAAAAATAAGTGTCACTTTAGGCAATCTGATTTTGAATATCATTTGCATCATTGCTGTAGAGCGATTTTAATCCAGCAACATGGCTGCTCAGACAGAGGATGTCATCCAAAGACCTGCTAGGTCTGTGTCATCTCTCTGGAATATAGATATGACCTTATCACACAACTTTAATTCTTTGGGATAGGATATAGACACTCTTTTAATCCTAAGCAATCAAGATAAAGTTGGTTGGTAGAAGGCAGCAGCCTTGTTTGAGGTTTGAGTGTGACATCTATTTGAGTGGCAGACAACGTGAGGAAACAGAAAAAAGATTTGATGGAATGAGTTAGAAATACAATACAGCACTCTTAAGAACAGCACAGGAAAAAGAGGCAACTTGAGAGAGCAGTGCTGAGAATGCAGTTCATATAGTGCAGCTGAGTCCTTTGGTGAACTCTATCAGTTTGTGCAGTTTTTGCAGTGCAGGTCAGCAGAGGCAGTTGAAGTCAGAAAGTGAAAACACCAGAAGATTAGAACAAATTGCAAGAATTAATTTGTGGACAGACAGAAGCTAAGAGAAACCAAGAGAAGCCAATTTTGAATCAGTCAGCTTGAAGAACAGCTGAGTTCAGAACTAAACTAGAAAGGGTGAGATTATTTACCACTGAAACTTGTAGAAGACAGTTACATCTCACAAGTAAAAATTACATTTACAAAAACTATAATATACAAGTATCTGGAAGATATATCAAAAATATAAAAGTGAATTTCAGAGAAGATGCAAAACAAGCTAGAATCTAGGTGTTTAAACATAGATGTCATTGATTTCATAGTTTAGTTATATGTCGCTTGAAAGAGCTATACCAAACAACAATTGTCTCTAATGAAAATTGGTGATTGTAGATGGAGATTAACAAGTCATTGAAAAAAACAATTTATTATATACTTTCCTTTTAAAATGTAACCATGTGAGCAGAAGGGGAATAACTTTTGAAATATAAATAAATAAAATAAGCAATAAAAATGCAACCATGTGTCTCTTCATTTCAATCTTGGAAAGCCCCCCAATGTTAATAAAACAGGTATGAATAATTTGAAACTTAAACAAATTCCTAAAGCCATGAGCCAAAGTAATTCAGAATTTGTATAAGACTCACTGCAGTTCAATGGGATATTGTTAGCCGAGGTGTGTATTAGGGGAGCTACTTTAACCAAAATTCCTGAAATTTGAGCATGTCAAGTGCTGAGAGTAGTAGTTTTCTTAAGAGAGATATCTCTCAAGTAGATATCGTGGGAAAGCATTGCCACACACACTGGGAGCTATAGTTAGTATAGAATGGGATCATTTGAAAGCTGCAGAAGTTGGTGCGATTGGTTAGAATCTTACTAACCCCTGAACATATTTCCTCAATAGCATTTTTATATGGTTAAGGAAGGATGTCATTCATTGAGAGACATCATCAGAAAAAAACTAAACCAGAATAAAAATATCTACAGTTAAGTACTTGATAATAACTTAGAATAAAGATATACTATATCTCCTTCTGAAAATTTCTTTTATCACGCATGCAAAAGGAAGACATTAAAGCAATAAGCGATCTAAATGCAGATTGTTTTCAGGAAAAAGAGCATTACTACATTCTGAATATGTGTTACTAAAGAGAATAGAGAAATATAGCCATGAACTTGACAAAAGAAGACGTTGGTTCTCCTGAAGCTGAAGTTATAGGTAGTGTAAATATATTTAAAGGATAAAAATTAATAATTCCAAGTAGATTTTAAGTGGAAAATAAAAATAAATAATCATAACATAAGAATTGTAAGAATAAACTAATTATAACTTAAGTGACAGATATATATATTTTTATTTTGACAAATATTTAAATTTTAGTTGCTGGAAAGTAAAACCTAGCTATATCCATGTATTTAAATTCAGGAACGTTTTAACCAAAGAATACAGCTCTTTAAATTGTACAAATGTGTATTATTGTTTCTTTTCCTTCCTTTAACATGTATAAATTATAAAGGAAAATTAAATCATGCATATTGCCTTGTAATTAGGTAGACATAAAAACACATAAGTAATATGATTATACATAAGGACAAGAAGGTTTTGAGTTCATCATCTTTAAATCAACTGGGCCCGTGGTATAGGATAAGTGGTATCTATGTAATAGTCTAGAGCTACTATTTCTGAAAAATTTAGAAGAGCAGTGTCTCTTTATAACATAAAATGCACTTTAGTTTTAATTAGAAATGTCATAAGTACATCTTCCTGTTTAGAAAAGTACAAGCAAAATAACACAATTTTCTAATTTATATTAACAATTTAAAATAAGTGCTCACATTCTCTGTTGATTTAATTAAAGATAAGTACTCACAATGTTATTGGAATAATTTTCCCAAACTGCTTCTCTTTAATGATCAAGAACGAAAAGTTTGTTTCATTTTTACAAATATTCGCAGCAGTGTTTTGTGTAAAGTGTCTTTTGTAATGTACTAAGCAAGGCATAGAACATTGTAGGACAGACCTCCTTCCCCATATTTTATCAAATTTAGATTAAGAGAGTAGTGGGTGACAGTTCGAGGGTCTGCCTACTATGCAGCTGACTAGTTAAATCTGGACTGCTTCTGTTTTTTTTTTTTTTTTTTTTTTTTTTTTTTTTTTTTTTT
>JADRCD010168927.1:0-31614 GCA_019843815.1 Montemys delectorum | reverse complement strand
TTTTTTTTTTTTTTTTTTTTTTTTTTTTTTTTTTTTTTTTAGATTAAAACAGTTATAGGGCTCACAGCTAATTTCTAATACAGCAAAAGGATCTCTCAACTTCTTGTTTCAATTAACATGAAACAGCATTTGCACGCTCTGCCGAGCCCTGTATTAAATGCCTCAACACATCTAGTTTCAAATTAATAGTGTTCCAGCACTCTGAAGTAAGGGCTGAGCTGGCGAGAAGCTGAGGACAGCCCTGATTCTGTTTGCTTCCACTTCAATGGTGACATGAGTAGCCTCCGTGGACTAGGAAGCCTTATCCTGGTGGCAAGTGATCTCTCTCAATTTCAACTACACTGGAATTTCCTTCCACAAATTTCCACCTGCCTTTAAGGCATGGCTAGTGAAAATGTGATTTAATAGCTGACAGTAGATCAACATTAAATGAACAAAACCTGTAAAGTTCTTAATATAAAGCAAAGCCCTAGCACTGTACATTTGATTTCTACAAAACATTTAAATTAGCTAGAGCAGGTTATTCATACTCTGCTGTGAAATATACATATCTGAAAACAGTCATTTTAATTGTTGACTCAAGTACAAGGAAAAGTCCTCACAGCTTGATGGAAGTAGTGATACATTTCAAAGGATTTCAGAAGCATCCTGATGATATGGGTGAAACAAGTGGTGACTGCCTAATTATAGTTGCAGTTGAAATCACACTCTGCACATGTTTTAATGCTTTGAGATTATCTCATTAAATATGATCTTAGTAGAATTTGGTTTGGTTATGTTGGTTTATGTAAAATATAAAGTGAGTGTATAATTAAAACATGAGTAATTAATACGGCTAATTGAGATAAAAATGTGTGTGTGTAAAATAGTTTTTGTAATTATTATAACTTTTTCTTTGAACTTAGAGTCCTATGAACTTAAAATTTACATATCACAAGCAGGGAAAGACTGAATTTAGTATTGAGTTTCAGATATTTAAATAACTCTTAGAGACCAAGTCTACATTTCCACTCAAAAGAGCCTCACTTAAATAGCTCTTACATTTCATCCTATTCCAAAAGTTCCATTTTATTTTCATATATCACAATGCTGGAAAGGAAATCTGCATGAACAGAAAGAGAATGCAGAGTAGAAAGGCAAGCTCTCATCTCCAGTGCAATGCTTTCCTCAGCAAGATTAACTTCCCAGTAGTCAAAGACAGAAGAAAGTCCAGGTTTGTTTTCTCTCATAAAGTATGAGTCTAGAAAGTCTGTGCGACTTAGAGCTCAGAATAGTTCCTAAGAAAATACTGATATTCATGTAACTGCCAAAGTTAGAAAAATTTACCCATTCACAATGGCACAAACAAAAAAGAAAAACAGCTTATTTTCTTCCCATCTACATGTATAATACGCTGTGCCTAAAATGCACATGAAGGAACAGAAATGAAGTAGAAGATGAAATGATTCTCCAAACTGGCTTAAAAATATTTATGGGCTTTAAAATATAACAACCTTAGAAACTTATGACACAGAAAGCAAAATTCATCAATCATCCTATTCACAAAGAATTTAACAATTCAGGGATTCAATATTACTGAGGTTAATTAATAAATTTAGCAAAATAAGGGTTCATTTTTAAATAATAGAAATGAAAACTAGCTTCAGATATTTTATGCTACTAAATGCTAAGGCATAGAGGTGAGTTCAGTTGAAATATTACTTAGCAACAGGATGTTGTGATTTTGCAAAAAATGCTAATAGTGATAAAATAATAATTGTAAAACTAAAAGCTTTAATTCACATATCTTCAATAAATAGTATAAGACTGACCTTAGAAATTAAAACTTAATTATAAAATATGATTTTAATTATCTAAGTTTCTAAACACTCTAAAATTCCTAATGTGTGCACTTACTATGACTCCAGTAACCTTTTCAATCATATATGACACACATATGTTATCCTAACCAAAAGGAAATAAAAAATTAATAAAAAGAAGTCTTACAAATTTTTCTGGTTATTAGATAATTATATTTTGAATGGGAAGTTATCTTAAAAGGAATCCTGGATTATTGTTTTGACACCCACTGGAAGTTATATTTAGAGACAGCAGCTCTCCCTGTTCTGAAGCATTGATCATTCTAGAAAGCTGAATAGACTTCAGCAAATTTGTTGTTTACATTTGCTAAAAATGTAACTTTTTTTTTACATACTGTATTGTAGCTTCTTGTATTAAAAATGCTAATTATGTTCTCCAAAAAACTGTTTGTATTAGAGTATCTGCACATATCTTCTGAGAACCTGCTCCCAATTGGTTCTGATTGGTAAATAAAGATTCCAACAGCCATCCATTGGACTGATCACAGGTCCCCAATGAAAGAGCTAGAGAAAGGACCCAAGGAGCTGAAGGGTTTGAAGCCCTTTAGGACAAAAAACAATATGAACTAACTAGTACCCTCAGAGCTCCCAGGGACTAAACCACCAACCAAAGAGTACACATGGTAGGACTCATGGCTCCAGCAGTATATGTATAGCAGAGGATGGTCTAGTTTGTCATCAATGGGAGAAGAGGCCCTTGATCCTATAAAGGTTCTATGCCCCAGTGTAGGGGAATGCCAGGGCCAGGAAGCAGTAGAGGGTGGGTTGATGAGCAGGAGGAGTGGGGGAGGGAACAGGGTTTCTTTTTATTTTATTTTATTTTTTAAATATTTTTTGAGAGGAAACCGGGAAAGGAGATATCATTTGACATGTAAAATAAAGAAAATATCAAATAAAAAATTAGAAAATAAAAAAGATTCCAATAGCCAAAAGCTAGGCAGGGCAGATAGAGGCAGGATTTTAGGATTCCCTAGCTTGTGACCCAGAAGAAGGGGAGAAGGAGGAGACCCACCATGGTAGAGGAGTGTGGAGGGGAGGAGAGGCACCATGACTGAGAAGAACACAGGAAAGAGAACCCTAGACACAATGTGAAGGAGGCAGGAGAGCAGGGCCCAAAGGACTGACCAACTGGGTCCAGGGCATGCAAGAGAGAATGTAGAATTTAGTAAGTAGTTACTCAGAATTATTAGCAGGAGGTAATAGAAGCTAGGCAGTGGACCAGGTATTGTGATGTTTAAGGTATATTAACATGTAACAGCTGTGTGTGTGTGTGTGTGTGTGTGTGTGTGTGTGTGTGTGTGTGTTTCATTCAGTGACATAAACCATTGGGTAGATAAAGAAACCTGCCACCGGGATTTATTTATATTAGTTATTACAACACAGTATTAACTGTAAAAGAGAATAAACACCTCATTGTTCCAATGTTTCTGAACCATATACTTCATGCTATTTAAGAAGAAACCACCAATTTTAACCTAATTTAAATGTTACATCAAATTGAACAATTGAACATGTTCTGATTAGTTAGCATATTCATATTCTGGAATGTCTATATTTACATCACTGTCATCTCTAAATAAGTTTTGTAGAAATCTATATTCACATTATCTTATCAGAACCTTAAGTTTTCATTCTACAATACTAAACTTAACAGTATACACATATATATGCATATACGTATATGCACTTTTCTGTGGCTGTGATTATAACGATCATAAAAGCAATTGTCAGCCATAATGCAAGGACAGGAAGCTGAGAGATTGTCTTCCAACTGCAAACATGAAGCAGAGGACCGGATGTGCTATGAGGCTTTACAGTCTAAGTCTGTCCCCAGTGATCCATTATTAAGTATTTTAATTATTTTCTCTACTAAGGCTACACAGGCCTATAACTTGCCAAAATACCACCAGCAACAGGAGATACAGTCCTCACATGTATAATTTGATAAAGACTATTTCTCATTCATAACAACATATGTCTTCAATTATAGCCTTTTTACATTAAACAAAAATATATACTGAATTCTTTCTTCTTTATTTTAAATGGATATTTTATTTGCTTACGTTTCATTTGTTATCCTGTCAGGTACCACCACTGTGCAGCAGGGAAATAATAGAGGGGGGTAGGAAACCAGTGTTCCCTTAGAGCTCCTGTACTCTGGCTAGGCAGACGGGAGAGGCTGCCCCTGCTCTTCACACCTCCTCCCCAGTAGGCATCTGGCTGTCTTGAGCCATATCCCAGTCTACAGGGGTAGTAGAAGGGGGCAGCCCCAGTGTTCCCTGGGCCTCGTGGAGGCCAAGGATGGCAGGTTCTAGCTCTTGGGCATCACAGATTCTGCTGGAACAAGGCGTGGGCTCTGGGATGGCAGTGACAGAAAGGAGAAAGGAAGTGGGAAGGGAAGTGGTGTCCAGTGATTCTTGCCCCAGTGGGCATGGGGCAAGAGTCCTAGGTCTGGTCTCATGGCTAGAGCTGGAAGACTTTCCTATAGAGGAAGGCCTAATCCATTTCCCCCACATGACAAGTCTAGATGAATGGAAGCAACCCATGGTCTTAAGGCATTTATTTTAGAAAGGAGAGAGAAAGAGGGAGCGAGAGACAGTAGAAAAGTAGAGGCTAGTCATGGCTACATGAATAGAAGGGGAAAGGGAGAGAGGGAACAAGAGGTAAGAGTAAAGACAAGAGTAGGAAGTTGAGAGAGAGAGAGAGGAGGGTCAAGCAGCTACTTTAATAATGGATTGTGCTACCTTTCTCTTTCCCAGGGGCAGGGGCTACCAGGCTGTGGTCTTGTGACTGGGGGCAGAGTCCAGTCAGAATACTGGCAGCCTGATGCATTGTGTAGCCACAGGATAATGGAGTTGGAGGCCTTTTGGTGTCAGCCATCCATGTCTGGGAAGCATAGCTTACTATTCTGTCCATTGTAGAATTCTCTACTGGGTCTCCCTAGTAAGCTTCACTCAACCAAGAACACAGATTGTCTTTCACGGTCTAACATCCAGATGCTGGCCTGTGTACCAGAGGCTTTTATGGAGATCTCTAGCCTGGCCTGGTGTCAGAGTTCCAGTGAAGGGAAGGAGCACAGGCAGGGAGGAGAGAAGTCACTTCTGCTGCCTCTGCTGCCACAGGTGGCTTCACCTCCATCTCCGCAGTGCTTTCCAGGTCACTCAGTTACTCAAAGCCACCCTGCATCGAGTCAGGATGGGCTGGGCTGACGAGAGGCCGACTAGCCAGTGATGAGTGCAGTGCATCTTCAGGCTGCATTTTGGGAGAACAGACCTCTTCCCCAAGTGCTAGAGTTCTTAGAACAAAAGGCTCAAATGATGTAGTAGTTCTTGCACACCTTTAATTCTCTGGATAGGATTTATATAGAGTTTCAGGGTTGATTCAGGGTTTGAATCAGGTACTTCCCATTGGTTTGGACTGAGAGCTTGGGGAAACCTTATTTGCATGTAAGAAGGCTTGGTGCTATTAATGCACGATCAATATTACACACCTCTCCTGCGGGGGCTGTGGGGGCTGTGACTGTAACAGGAGCCAGGAGCCCAGGAGACATGGTTGAATACCTTCCATCCCACTGAGGTGGGAATTACCACCCACCGGGTTTCTGGAGTTCCAGACATCTTGTTTGGCTGGGACCAGTTTGCCTGCACAGCCCCACAATCCCCTTTCCTAGCTTCTCCTCCAGAAACCCCCTATCCAAGTCCCCCTCCACCTGCTTCTATGATATGTGTCCGAAGATTGTTAAGTAGTTTATAAATTAGTTAGCTATATTTTATGAATGAAGCAACCAGAGCTTATGTATTAAATCCAAATGCAAACTCTTGTTCTCTTCCAATCCACAGAGTCCAACCACTAATTATTGATCAGAAGAACACAAATTATAATTAGGAGAATACCATGATGATTCTTGAACACGGAAAGATTCACCCAAATAGCCCTTTCTCTTTATAGAAAATTATGCACATATAATCTACATGAAATTTTATCATTCTCCAGAATATGCTGTTTTACCTAGGTAATCTCTTTCCTCATATGTCCTTGCTGATTCCTTCCTCCCCATGAACCATATACTTAGTTTTCTGCCAATATAGATAGAGAAAAATTTCTTGTATACTGTGTGGATACAACCCCTGTCAATTAAAGCTGATTTGCCTATAGCTGAGGTAGAAGATAGATGGTGTGATATCCAGGAGGCAGAAAGGATTCTGGGATACAGCAAGGTGGGTGAGAGTCACCAGGCAAGATTAGAGGAAGATACATATGAAACCTGAGCAGAGGTAACATGCTATGTGGGGAAAAATTGATCAAAATAAATGTAACATTAACTTATGAGCTGATTAGAGAACAGTCAAAGCTTATGGCCAAGATATCTGTATAAGTATTTTGAATCACAGAGTTCTTATTTCAGGAGCTTGGGGTCAGGATGAAAACATGCATTTAACAAGTACACATTAGTTTGTTCATTCTAGAGTTGTCTTGAACTGAGAATATATGCACTGTGTAGTTTGTTTGGCACTCTTCTTTAAGCCTATCACTTAGAGAATCATTCATCCTGTTACAATCATTGATCAATTTTTTATTCCGAAAAATGGAATAAAATAATCCATCCATTAGAATGGTGTTTTAAATGAAAACACTATAGATTCTATCAAAAGGGCAAAATGTAAAAGATTTGCTTCATGAAATGTTAAAAGGAAAAATTGGAAGTCACACATCCCTGGTGAAAACTTAAACATTGAAATTCAGTTTGGAAATCCCTTAATAAATTTACAAAGTGCTAAATTCTGCCTAATTGCTTAGTTTATTTCTTACTGCTATGATAAAAATACTATTAAAAGAGCAATATGAGGAACAAAGGCTGTATTTTGACTCACTTAAAAGTTAATAGAAGCACAGAAAGGAAGTTAAGGCTTCAAGATCTTGAAATAGCTGATTACATCACATGTGTAACCGGGAACATTGCAGCATGAACAGTGACACTCAGCTTGCTTTGTCCTTTTTATGCAGTACAGGACCTCAGCCCAAATAAAGATGCCACCTACGTTTAGTATGGGCCTTCCTTCTTCCATTAAGCTAATCAGAGTGATCTGTCACAGGCATGACAGAGGTTAAACAGTCTCTACAGCATGCTGGAGTCCGTATCATTGTACATTCCAAATCCTATCAAGCCTATAATTCACACTAACCATCACATCTGCCATATGCCAATATCTCATTTGTAATTATTTACTGGAGAAAAATAAACTATAATTTCATTCAAACAAAGTATAAGTCTTTTAAAATTTCATTCTAAATCCTTAACAAAAATACTGCAAATAAAATAGCCTTAATTGACTCAGTCAGTGGATGAGTAATATGTTAGGCAATATGTGATGATTCAGAGACCAGGCATGTTGTTTCAGCAAAATGCAGTTAGTATGTCCTATCTTTTGCATTTATACCTCAAGAAATTGGCAATGTTATTAGTTCTATATGAAAAGCTTTAGTGATTATTTTAAAAAGTATAGAAACATTTTTACCTCAGAAAATAAAATAAAATAAAACATGAAGTAAAGTGAAAAAAAATTAATGGAAATCTGCACTGCACTCAGCTGAGCATTTTTACAAAGCTTCTCATGTCCAAATCATACCCATACCAATTTTAAGAGGATATCTGATAATAGAACCCATGAGACTACACACAGCAAAGGAAGTAACTGATGTCTTAACTAGAAATCACCATTTCAACCAGTGGAAGGATCCTCCCCACCAGTTACACATTGATTCAGCTTTCTTTTGATATGCACGATTAAGTGAAATGAACATGAAATTTAAATAGATAAAGTAATTTGATGATTGACTTCATGAAAATCTATAGGCTTAAATTATTTCATATATTGATATAGTTTATACTACAATGTTATAGAAAAATAGCATTAACTGATGTACTTATGTATATATTGCTATTTAATATACTATTGAATAACAATATAGAAATAGCTATTTGTATAGAAATTAATTCATAAATTTGAAATCATCTTTTTATTTTTGTGATATCCTATTTGTGAAAGGCTAAACAAATAATTTCAAGTGCTCCTAAGTTCTAAGATTATTACAAATATATAATTTTCTCTGAGAGCAACCTTGATTGTGTTTTGATGTCAGGAGTGACTGGTATTTTTCCTGACAATTCTAATTAAACTAAAGGCAGATCCTATACCTGGTCAAGATATACTTCTCAGATTGATTGTACTATAAGCTAAGATACAATATTCTGTTTTTTTTTTAATTCTGAAACGTATGTATATCATTTTTCTCTGCCTATACATTGCAGAATATGCACTGGACATCTCTATATCCTGTAATTTATTTGATACTTTTACATCATTTAGTTCAATATTTTCCTGTCTTATCGTTTCCTCCAAATTTACAAGCAATCTTGTCTGTCTTGGATTTGATTTTTACATAGTCTCTATGGTAATGGAGGAATATTTTCTTATTATATGGACAGGAGCAGCATAAATTCTCTCTGTATCTCTCAGTCTCTGTCTTTCTCTGTGTCTCTATCTCTCTGTGTGTCTCTGTCTTTTTCTGCCTCTCTCTGTCTCTCTGCTTCTCTCTGTCTCTCTCTGCCTCTCTCTGTCTCTGTGTTTCTCTGTGTCTCTGTCTCTGTCTCTGTCTCTCTCTCTCTTTCTCTCTCTCTCTCTCTCTCTCTCTCTCTCTCTCTCTCTCTCTGTCTCTCTCTCTCTCTTTCCTTTCTCTTCCCCCCCTCTGTGGTGAATGTGAATGTATGTGTACAATGCAACTATATGTATATATTTCTAGTGGAGGTTGCAGAATGTGAGTTTGTGTGTTTTATATCTTACTAATTATGTGCAAGATCTTTTACTGAGCTTGGAGCTCACTCTGTAGCCAATGAGCTTCAGGAATCTCTCTGCCTCCATGTTACCAGCTCAGGTATACAGATGTGTGTTATCATGTCTGGCTTTATAAGTGGACATTAGGCATCTGTACTCGGTGGTTTTGTGGTTTTGTGTATCAACTTGACACAAGCTGGAGTTATCACAGAGAAAGGAGCCTCCCTTGAGGAAATGCCTCCATGAGATCTAGCTTTAAGACATTTTCTCAATTAATGACCAAGGGTGGCAGGGCCCATTGTGGGTGGTGCTATCCCTGGACTAGTAGTTCTGGGTTCTATAAGAAAGCAATCTGAGCAACCTAGGGGAAGCAATTCATCCAGTAAGTATCACTTCTCCATGGTCTCTAGATTATTTCCTGCTTCCAAGTCCCTACCCTGTGTGAATTCCTATCTTGATTTCCTTTGTTGATGCACAGCAATGTAGAAGTGAAAGTTGAATAAATCCTTTTCTCCCCAACTTGCTTCTTGGTCATGATGTGTTGTGCAGGAATAGAAACCCTGACTAAGACAGCCTCCAAACTCATTTTATTTTCCTATCTATCTTCTTAGGCACTTCACTTTTATTTTCATGTTTGTACTGCAGTAGAATTCCTTAGTTTGAAAGCCTATGGATTGTCTGCAGTTTTCAAAGTGATAAGTGTCATAATTCTGAAGTTAATGGATCACTGATAAGCTTGAATATCTGAAACATGAATTGTAGAATATACTTTTCCACAAAATCTACAAAGGGACAGTATTTCTTGCTGCGATGAATATTTAGAACAAATTTTACTCTATATTTCTTAAAATCACGTCAAAATTCTGTCTTCTAATTTAAATCTAGTACCCAACTATCACTGGCATAGAAGATTACTATCAGTTGTTTTATCCATGTGTTTTATGCCTCATTCATTTTTAAGTAGAAATTAACTTCAATTTCCTTGAAATTCATTTTTATTAAGACATGGTTTAATTTTGTCTTTTTTGATAATACCATGCAATTGATATAGCTATAGATTGTAGGTTAAGATTCTACTTACATATTTGGTAGTTTCTAGGAGATAATTTTTCCTTACTTGATAGTGTCATACATTTATCTGATTGATGGATTTGATTACCTTAATATATTCCCTTTCCTGCCCTCATTGTTCTTACTTTCCCATTGAAGCTTTTCTGGGAGATAAGCCCTCCCCTCACCTCTAACGTGCTTCCTCTTTGGTGTGCTCACTTAGTTTATTAGGATTTCTTCCCTGAATATAGAATAGAAATTATTTACTGGAGCAAGGGCAAATATGAGCAAGTGAATTGATAGCTCTAGAAAATTTGTAATGAAGATATTTACAGCCATTGGAGTCCCACTTAATGGGAGGAGAGTCCCTTGGGCCTGAGGGCATTTGAAGCCCCAATGTAAGGGAATGCCAGAGTGGTTAGTTGGATGGTAGACCACCCTAATAGAGTCAGGGAGTTTCTAGAGGGAAGACCTGAAAAGGTGATAACATTTGAAATGTAAATAGAGAAAACATCCAATATAAGGAAAAAAATATGATGCTTAAAAAAAAAAAAAGAATACTTTCATTATACCTCAGAGGCTTTGATATGTTCTGTTTTTGGTTTTATTCAGTTCTATGATTAATTTCATTTTGCTCTGATTTCCTATCCACTTTTCATTGCCCATAGTCCATCAGGGAGGTATGTTTCAAGAATTCTCCATTGGCTTCTGCTCCATATATTGTAGATGTCTTCTACAGATACTCACAGGGAACTATCTATAAACTCCTAAAGAATAAACAACATACTATTATGAATAGGGCATTGAGGAAATCAGAGGAAAATGAAATTAATCACAGAACTTAATAAAGCAAAGTCAGAATATATCAAAGCCTATGAGGTATAGTGAAAGTATTCTTAAGAGGGACTCTAATGACTATAAATATATGCATTACAAAACTTCAAATAATTTTAAGTCAGTGTCCTAATGTGTATATTAAGGCATTGACAAACGAAGTCAAACTAATTTCCCAAATCAGTTGACAAGGAAAAATGATTATGGTCTAGGAAAAAATAAATGAAATACAAATGAAAATGTTAATAAAAAATTAATGGAAGATTGGTCCTTTAAAATCATGAAAATATTGATAAAATTTTAACTAAATGAACCAAGGAAATAGAGAGATTATTCAAATTTCTAAAATTAAAGCTCATAAAAGAAAAGAAGTAAATTAGAAAAACATAGACATAAAATTGCACTGGAACAAAATGAAAAATGAAAAACAACAAAAAAACCACAAAAAAGATAAGAGTTTAGATACATATGGGCTATTGAAGTTAAACAAAGATAAAAGAAATAATTTAAACAGACCTCAGTGCTAGAATGATTTCTTAGTGGGTAAGAACTCCAGCCACTCTTGGAGAAGTTTAAAGGTCCAAAGTTTGGCTTCCAGAACCCAGGTTAGGGTGATTACAACAACCATTAACTCCAAGTCCAAGGGATCAGCTCCTCTCTTCTGGTCTCTCCATATACTTACACATACATACATGAATGCAAATAAAATATTGAATGAAAAGAAAAAGGAAAAGAAATTCATCTAAAGCAAACAATATAATTGAAACAACGAATAAAAAATATCTTAGACATAAATAGACTAGTTTTGAGCATATTCAACACAGGATTCTAGAAGAACTTCCCAAAAGAACTTACTCCAATACTTTTCAAATCATTGAATGAACAGAAAAAGGAGGGATTCATCCAAGCTTTTATAGTCAATCTTTTTCTGATTCCAAGTCCAGACAGACACATTTAAAAGAAGAAATTAGAGGCCTATATCCTTGATGAACAAAACCAGACAAATTCTCAATAAAAATTTCCAAGCAAAGTTGTCTTTGCAAATAACAACAACAACATAGTATGTGATATATCACAGGTATCAATGCCACTACAATGAATGAATATCCAATGGAAAGGTAGAAAAGAGAGAGGGACATCCTGGTGAGAGAAAGCAGTGGAGTCTCTAGGCAGAACCAGACACTCAACAGCTGTGACAGGAGTGAGAGATGCCTGAAGTAGACAGGAGAATATGCCCTTGCTCAGGAGAGCCAACACAATGTTGTACAGCAGTTTGGAGCTTGCACTTCAACTCAGCTACCTCACATGCTGCCCGGCCACATGAATGCCCTGTCTAAGGAACAACGGATGTCCAAGAAGATGTGACTATTTTCTGGATTGGATCACTTTGAAAGACCTCTATGGTCTATGCTGCCCCTAGAGGCCACTTTGCTATCCACAGTCTGCTGCCTCAGGCCATCTTGAAGACTAAGGGTTCTTGTGGATGTCCATGGTACTACAGCAGTCAAGAGCCATGTTGATATCTCTGGTCCAAAGTACCACCAATATCCTTGGTCTAGGCCACTGACTGAGGACATGCTACTGCAGGGGTCATATTGATGTGAGCGGCCACCTGAGGCCATTGTGATATCCCGGTCGGTAGCGCTTCTAAGGGCTGTGTCTGGGTCTATGGTTCTACTGTAGCTGGAGTCTGAATTACCTGTGTTACCACTTCAGGATATACAGATATCCTGAGTCTGTGCTGTAGCCTGAATCCATGTTGATATCTTTGGGTTGTGCTATTTATTGTCTGAGGCCATGATTATGTGAATGGACTGTACTCCCACCTGAGGACCATTTCTGGGTTTGTGTTAATGTAGCTGGGATCTATGTTAATGTCTGCAGTCTATACTGCCAATGAAGACCGTGCTGAGGCCCATGGCATGTTCTAATTCTGGAAACCATGTGGATGTCCATTGTAGGTGATGTGTTCAGTTGCTCCTCCCATCTATGAGTGGAAGGAAGCTACTTTTGCTATGGTATTAATAACTGTAGACTCTCAGTTGAGAAAGAAAAACATAGAAGGCTTCTCTGAACATCTTTACCGTACCCAACTCCAAATAAAAGTAACAGCCTACACAGAAAGCCATTCAAGAGAATGCTTAAAAATTGTGAAAAGGACGCTGAAGTGTAGTTCTACATAACTGATGGCTTCTGGTTAGGGTATTGATGGGCAAGATATCAGTTTCCTTTAAGGGGCAGGTCATCAGGAGTTTGACTATGCTCCATTGAGTACATGGGCAACACAAACTGGACTTGTTTTTTATTATGTTTTGTTTTGGGTTTTTTTTTGGGAGGGGGGGAAGTTGGTCACACGTTGGAGGGAAGACTTAGGAGGACTGGGAAAAGAGTATGCAAGGGTTTCATAATGTGAAACTTTCAAATAATCAATGAAAATTATTTACAAAATTTGGCAAACTGACTCAATAACTTAAGAGATCATTTGTGATCATAGTGACTTCAATAAAGTCATTTAGAGTTGGTGAAGTGTATAATAATCAAATATATTATTCATCCCATAAATAGTCTCATTCACTCAGTAGTTGCAGAAAAGGAACATGACAAAATCTTCACTAGAGATGAAGGCAGCGTATTTCAGCTTAGTAAGAGATATATTTTTTTCCAGATATCTTTTTTGCTGCACATCTCAGTACACTCTGGCTCTTACAGTATTCTTGACAAGAAAATTACCAGCATGTTAAATGCTGAAACCCACAAAACTTCCCATTAAAATTACAAAGAAGATATACAACAAAGAAAGACTTGTTGAAAAAGAAATCAGGAGAACAGTTCTATTCACAATAACCTTTGAGTAATTGAAGAATAAATGTAAACAAGGGAATAAGAACACCTCTACACGGATAAAAAAAAAACATAAAAGGAAAGCAAGCATTTGGGAATATCTTAGTTACTATTCTACTTCTGTGAAGAGATATCTTGGCCTAGGACATACAGAAAAGAAACCATTCAACTGTCAACTTTCTTATAGCTTCAGCGGTTGCATCTGTGGCCATATGACAGGGAACATGGTAACAGGCACTTAGGCACAGCACTGAGCCATAGCTAAGAGTTTACATCCTGCTCTGCTATTTGGGACAGTGTAGGAAAAAGAGAGACTGAGTCTGGTATGAGTTGAGTTTTTGAAACCTCACAACCCAACTCCAGTGACGTACTTTCTCCAATTAAACTGCACAAACAGTGTCACCAATTAGGGGCCAAGTATTCAAATATATAAGCCAATGGAGGCTGTTATAATTAAACTACCACAGAGAATTAAGAGTTCCTCAAAAGCTCATGCACCAAATAACTACATTTATCATTTAATAAAGTATGTAAAATGAGCTATATACAACTACTGTGAGTGCATGCATACCACTTCAGTGGCTGTGCTATTTTCATGTGTCTTTTTTGCCGCATATGTCTGTATACTCTGGCTCTTAACGATATTACTGACAACCTCTACAATAATTCCTGATGGTTGTTATAGGTGTCTCATTTTGTGCCAAGCATTCTATCATTACAAATTATGGAAATTGGTCGTCTAAGTGTTTCTTTATTAACCACAATCCACTTTCATAAGATATTTTTCTAACGAATGCTTCGTGTAGCAACAATCTAAGGGCATAAACAAGGATGTGCAGAGGGGAGTTTGACAATATGACCTTTGAGTAAAACAAACGTTTTCTGCTTGCCTGTGGTGGATGGCCACGGCAGCCATGGGCTCTTCAGCAGGTTTACAAAAGCAGGCACAAGTATAAATGTCGTGGTTAGGTATGTGCATACTTGTCAGTTTCTCCTTTATTTATTGATTTATTTTTTGACCTCTAAAATTCTTAACAAATTCTTCACCTAGATTCTTCTCAGTAAGGGATGATTTTGAAGGATGCTCTCACTGACTATTTTGCTACTTTATTTCAGCTACATGTTTGGCAAACTTTATCAGTGGCATATTTGGAACTCACATACTACATCTGAGCTTTAAAAAAAAATCCCTGTTTAATTTGCTGGGTTTTTTTTTTTTTTTTTATCATCTCCCTAACCTTGTAATAAACATTGGAACCATTCATTTTTAGGCCTCCCCCCCCCACCAGATTCCAAAATAAGTATTTCAAAAGTTTAATGAAGTATGAATGGCAGGCACAAAATAAGACTTTTTTTTTTAAATGAAAGAGCTAAAGAAAGGACCTAAGGAGATGAAGAGGTTTATAGACCCTTAGGAGGAACAACAATATGGACTAACTAGTACCCTCAGAGCTCCCAGGGACTAAAACTCCAACCAAAGAGTACATGTGGGGGGACTCATGGCTCCAGCAGCATGCAGCATGCGTATAGCAGAGGATGGCCAAGCGGGTCATCAATGGGAGGAGAGGCCCTTCATCCTGTGAAGGTTCTGTGACCCAGTGTAGGGGAATGCCAGGGCCAGGAAGTGGGAGAGGGTGGGGTGGTGAGCAGGGGGAGGGGTTGGGAACAGGGGATTGTTTTAGTTTTTGTTTATTTTATTTTATTTTTTCTTACTTTATTTTCTTATTTTTTTATTTGTTTGGAGTGGAACCTGGAAAAGGAGATATTATAAATAAGAAAACATATAATAATAATAATAATAATAATAATAATAATAATAATAAAACCTGAAAGTTAAAAGACTTCTGGTATATGTATACACACAGTAGCAAGCCATCATTGAGATCCAGGTAAAGCACATAGTGATCACAACTGGATAGTTTGTTTCTTTATGAAATGGTTCTTTCTATTATTCCCTTTCAATTATTTTTTTACTTTTGAAATTATAATTTGATTACATCATTCCTCCACTTCTCTCCCCTCTAAACTCTCATATGCGTATCACCTTGCTCTCCTCCAAATTGATGATCTTTATTGTTTTATGTGTACAGATATATAGGTATGTGGCTGTATATTCCTAAATATAAAACTGTTCAGTCTTTCTAATATTTCTTATATGCATTTTTTTCAGGGTTGACCATTTGCTATTTGGAAACCAGATGTTGTGTTTTTGTTTCTGAGAAAGACTATTTCTCCACTCTCAAATTCCTTAGTTTCTTGTGGTTCTTTGTGTAGAACTGGGACCTCATGGTCTTTCTCTAGTCTCCTCTACTGTATTATTTTTTATTTTTTATTATTTTATTATATTATTTTAATTACTTTTATTATTTATTTATTTTATATTTCTTGTCTCAGAAAAGCATGGATTCACTTTCAATTCCCATGTCCAATTTGCATATTTATAAATTATCCTATGTATAAAACCCATTGCTGCATTCATTTAAGTATAATTTAGTGGTATTAGACAGTTTATTGCTTTTATGATATGACTACTGCCAAAACATTTTCCTCGGCAAATCCGAGCTTCGAAATGTCTTCAAATCATATATTTGCGTGGGACTAGTATCTTTTTTTTTCCATTTTTTTGTCTCTGTGAAAATTTATACAATGCACTATAATCATACTCACTGTTCAAGTAATTCAATAAGGAAAACACAACTAAACAGATTTATTAAATAAATAAAAATGATGTAATAGCAATCTCGGGTACAGAAATACAGAAAGAATGCATGTTTCTTAAAAGAAACTCAAATCGAAATCACCAGCAAATGGCATTTTTCACACCCTGGAACATTTATGATGCTAGTTAGAGATCCACAAGTGATGCTAAACTTCTGGAGACATTAGGGACTTCCAATCCCACATGTGCAAATAAAAACACTATCGCTGTTCTGAAAAAACATTTATCCCTTTCTCAAACAGAAAAAAAAAACCCACAAAAACTACAACAAGAAAACAACCAAAGCAATAAAAGTATGGCTTGACAAGCCACCACTTTATGTAAACATGAGATTTAAAATTTATCTCTCCGAAAACCTTTACATAGAAATGTTTGTTACTGGCCATAGCAAACTTCTAACATCCTTATTGAATTTCTGCGGACTGTATCACAGACATTATAGACATCTGCATATGATTTTATTTCTTATAGTATTTTATTTATTTTTGAAAGCATGGGCAAAGACCGTGAGGTCCTAGTTCTACACAAAAATCTACTTTCACTTTGGCTCCTGCAGATTCATGTCTTCTGTTTTGTTCTAGACCACTTGCCATAAGATAACTATTTTTTCTCCTAAATGTAATATTTTTGAAATTTTAAATTCAACTGAATTTTTTTATTCTTCATTGTGAATTGATTATGCTGCTGTGATGATGGGTTGATATTTGTTAGGATTAAGACATTTCTATTTTCATGGCTACTTACAATGTATTTTGTCTCTATGAATTTTCTAAAAGATTCACTATATTACAAATTTTTACATTTTAATACATGGAAGCATGATGAGAATTGGAAAATATCTAATGTAAAATATGAGGACATTGTCAGGCATTCACACATCATCATTTATATCAAGATCCTTCTTTAAAACAGCTTTCATCAGTATAACACAGGTAACTTTTAAATTTATGAAATGCTAGTCTTGACTCAAGCCATGGGCCCACTTATTACAACTTCAATTCTTAACAGTGAGTAATGCTTGTAATTTTCTAATATTGGTAGTTTGAAAATAGCATCCCTTGCTGTTACTCAAACTTAAAGAGCAAAACTAAGACTTACTTTTTGTTAAATTATTTTTGAAAATTATGCTTAAAAGTAGAACACTGCTGTATCAGGTAATAATGAACCATGGTAAATCCAAATATAATGTCAATTAAAAGTTCCATAGCTCCTGTGAAGGCTGGATACTCAAGTGTGGGGGAATGCCAGGGTGAAGAGGCAAGAGTAGATAGGGGAGCACCCTCATAGACAAAGGAGGAGGGAGGATGGGATAGAAGGTTTCCAAAAGGGAACCTGGAAAAGGGTATAACATTTGAAATGTAAATAAATAAAATATAAAGAAAAAGGAAAAAAGTTCCATTATTTTCAAATGACTCATTTATTTATCTTTAGAAAATATTATCCAATGATATGTCTAATTTGGTAATTGGAGAAATAGGTCCAACATTGTACAATCTATACACACCTTCAGCTTGTTTGTTTGTGAAAGTGTCTGGCTGTGTACAACATAAGGGTCTTGAAATCTTGCTTCTCCTATCTTAGCCTCTCTATTAGTAGTATTGTTTATTTTATGTCTTTATACTATACTATGGTTTTCAGAACAGCATATATATTTCAAAAGTATTTATATACCCCCAAAAAAACCATAGATGATTAACTAGGGAGATGCCTTGTAATAGAACAACAAAGAGTGAGATTGAATGCTTTGCTTGACATTTGTAACTCTTGTTTCAAGTTTGAAGAAGAGGACTTTATAAGTTACTCTTTCTCTGAGATGAATGCTTTTCCAAATTATCACAGCTAATGAACCAAATTCTTACCCTCACCTAATGTCTGTGCCACCCTCATTGAAACAGTTGGTGAATGACTTTATGGATAGACCATCTTAATATCGACACCATTTCTTAAATGAAAGCATGCTGTTCTCTGTAGGCTGAGAATAAAGTCACTCACTCAAGTCAAATAGCTCTGACCATAGCAGGAAGTCTGTATCCAAAAATCGAGCCTACAATTTATTTCTTGGTGCAGCAGAACTATCAACTCTCAGCTTAGCTACGATGGAGGTAAAATCCTTTGGTGATGTGAGGGTCATTGAAGTACAGCCTTATTACAATGAAATCCAATGTCTAAAAATTGTTCTTATTTTGGGCTTGCACCACAGTAAGAGACAAGATTTTAAACTCTACTAAATACAAAACAAACAAAAAGACTTTATATATTATGTTCATTTAAGAAAATACTAGTAGTGATGTACTATTTTGAAGTATACAGTTAATATGTTTGTAGTTATTTAAAATTTATATTGAGAAAAATGTATTTTCACTATTGTTGTAGATGAGCATCTACATAGACTATTAAATTGATTGTTGTTTTATATCAAACAACTTTTATAATACTTATTTTTATTGTTATAATATCTTATACATTGTAAGGAATATGACAAAAAAGATATTGTAGGTATTGAAGGGGGGTCTCTGGGAGGAGTGGGGATACAAAACGGAAACAAGAATGTGATTTAATCTATTTACTTAAAATATGTTTTTAAATGTTAACAAATTCAGATAAATTGAAATCATATAACTTTTCTCATCATAATGCAATAAAAGTTTAAAAAAAATCATCCAGCTTTGGTTAGCATGAACTAAACTATATTAAAGGGTAGGCAGTAATAGTATTTTACTCACTGGAGAAAAACTGCCTGAAGATACCTTGTAATAAAATTGATCCTTTTTCTTTTTTTTAAAAAAAAAGAAAGAAAATATTTTCTCTATGCAGACGGAACACTGTCTCAGTCACTACAATGATATTACCATGAAGTGACACTTGACCTGTCTTCTTTTAGGTAAATGTCTTACAATGTGTTCAGATCCTTATTAGAAATGCTGCTAAGAAATATTCACCTAAGCACTTTAATCTGCTTCAATCCTTCCTTAACTAACACACATGCATACACACACACGCACACACACACACACACACACACACAAGAGAGACAGAGACAGAGAGACAAAGAGACAAAGACAAAGATAGAGAGAAGAGAGAGATAGTGATCCAAATTTTCCTTGAGAAAGCTGATAAATTTCCCAGCATATGATATTTACTTCATGGTTAGTTAGTATTACTCTATGCAAAACAATATTGTGTGACGTTAAACAGATACATACTGTTTTAATCTTTTATTTTAATTTAATTTTATTTTTAATTTATTTTTTACACTCCATATTCCATTCCCCATCCCACCCCCCAACCACTCTCCTACTGCTCCACATTCCTCATCTCCTCCTCACCCTACCATATCTCCAAGTGGATGTGCCCAACCCCCACTTCACCTGACTTCTAAACTAACTGGGACCTCCAGTCTCTTGAGGATTAGGTACATCATCTCTGAATGAACACAGACACACAGAAGTCCTCTACTGTATGTGTGTTGGGGGCCTCATATCAGCTGGTGTATGCTGCTTGTTTGGTGGTCCAATGTTTGAGAGATCTCAGGGGTCCAGATTAATTGAGACTGCTGGTCCTCCTACAGGATCGCCCTTCTCCTCAGCTTCTTTCAGCCTTCCCTAATTCAACAACAGGGGTCAGCTGCTTCTGTCCATTGGTTGGGTGCAAATATCTGCATCTGACTCTTTCAGCTGCTTGTTGGGTCTTTCAGAGGGCAATCATGTTCCTCCAAAAATTGGAAATAGATCTACCTGAAGACCCAGCTCTTGGGAATATATCCAAAAGATGCCCCACCATGCCACAGGGACACATGTTCCACTATGTTCATAGCAGCCTTATTTGAAATATTCAGAAGCTGGAAACAACCTAGATATCCCACAACAGAGGAATGGATAAAGAAAATGTGGTTCATTTACACAATGGAATGCTATTCAGCTGTTAAGAACGAGGACATCCTGAGTTTTGCAGGAAAATGGATGGAACTAGAAAATATCCTGAGTAAGCAAACTCAGACCCAAAACGACATGCATGATATGAACTCACTAATCAGTGGACACTAGCCAAAAAAAAGAAAAAAAAAGAAAAAAGAAGTACAGAATACCCAAGATACAGTCCACAGAACTCAAAAACCTCAGCAAGCTGAAGTACCCAAGTGAGGAAGCCTCAGTTCCACTTCGGAGAGAGAAGAAAGTAACCACAAGGGGAGAGGGAGGGAGGGAAAAGGATTGAAGCCCTTAGGGTCAGCAGAAAGAATGTAAACAGACAACATTAGGAAGTAGGAGGTTGGGAGGACCCTCCAGAAAGTACCAGAGACCTGGGAGGTGAGAAACTCTCAGGAATCAAAGGGAGGGACCTTAGATGAAATGCCAGACAGTAGGGAGAGGGAACTTAGAGAGCCCACCTCCAGCAGGAAGACAGGGCATCAGGTGAGGGATGGTTGCCATCCCACAGTCACATCTCTGACCCATAATTTTTCCTATCTGAAAGAATTACAGGGATGAAAAAGAAGGTCCAGCGACAGGCCCAAAGTGGGATACAGCGCAAGAGGAAGTCCCAAGGCCTGACACTATTACTGAGGCTGTGGATCACTCATAAATACCATTTGAAAATATTAAATTGTTTATAACTTCTTTACTTGACAGTTTATGTAAATTAATTTTATAATGTCTCTTTTAATACTATCTTTAGTACCTTTTTTCTTTTTTATTAACCATTCCATTTGTTTACATCTCAAATGATATCCCACTTCCTGTTTACCCCTTCACAAGTCCCCCAGCCCACAACCTCCCTCTCCTTTCTCCCCTTTGCCTCCCCTTTGATCCTGCACCCACCCAACCTCTCATACCTCACCCCTCCAGCATCCGGGTATTCGAGGACATCAAACCTTTCCAGGACCAAGGGCCTCATCTCCCATTGATATCAGACAAGGCCTTTCTCTGCTCTCTATATCTCTGTACCCATGGATTCCTCCCTGTACACTCACTCCTTGGTTGGTGGTCTACTCCCTGGGAGTACTCAGTAGTCTAGCTAGCTGATGTTGTTCTTCCTATGGGGTTGCAATCCCTCATAGATCCTCTGGTCCTTCTACCAGCTCCCCTACCAGGGTCCCCGTATTCAGTCTGATGGTTGGCTCCAAGCATCCACATCTGTATTGGTCAGTTACTGGCTGTTTAACTTGTTGCTTTGAATGTCTCTAGTAATGTTCTAAAATCATTAATGTTTTAAATTCTAAATTCCTGTACCTTTATCATTGTTTTTTTTTCTTAGAAATATATCCTCACAAGAATATACATGCTTTATTAAATATGGTTTTTAATTTTTCTGTGTATCTCTTCATATTTAGTATTGAAAGTAATAATGAGTTTGTTCCAGTTTAATCTCTTTTTTTTTTGAAACAGTACAATTAAAGGCTAAATGAGTTTCTAAGCTGCAGGAAAAATAATGATACAGATAATACTTTATGTGTTACAATGTTTACTCGGGTCTTTTAAGCCCACAGCTACCTCTCTTTGATACCGTACTTATGCCAACGATCTGCCTTAATTTTCCCAGCTATACAGATCAGTTGTTAATGAGTTCGTGATTTTCCATTTGATCCTTACCAATATCAATTTGTTCTTGTTATATGATTAATGCAGAGAAAAACATAGAACTATATTTTGACCATTAAGATAACATAACATTTTGCTGTTTAAAATATGACAGAAACCAATTACAATGTGCATTAGCACTGATAATGATAATAATCATTTATCTATATCTTGAATTTATTAGTGAACTCTCAAAAATTTCATTATTAGTTTGTATTTTCTAAAATTAAGGTTTACCCAGAACTCTAGAATGATTTTAAATCACAACATTCACATAAATAAAATCACAATTCACGGTATATAAGCTTGATGTATCTTTACATCAAATATTCATTTACTTTTACCTCTTTTCAGTGAGAAGCCCTTAGAAGCAGATTGGCAAAAGAAAGCTAATATCACAGAGGCTACATATGACATGAATGATACCCTAGGCAGTTCTTTTAAATACATGCCCTTTGGTCTTATTCATACAGAACTGTCAGCAAGGAATACTAAGGTTTTAAATAATAATTTATCAAGGTAAGATGGTTTGGTTTCCAAGTCCGTAATCCCTAGTAAAGGCAAACATGTAAAAGAATTATGATAGAATAAGATCTATTTGTAAATTTCCCTGGGCCAGATTCTAGAGTTGTTTCCAAACAAAAATGTTTTTACTTTTAAGTGTGCAAGATGAAGAGTGGGAACAAGTTTTATTTTGCTTCCTGCTCCTTATGTTCAATACCATATTTATGTCAAAGACCAGAAGTATTTGGGGAGAACCTATTCCAACATCATTCTTATAATTAATTATAATAAATAAAATAAATAATATATATTAATAAAGCACACATGTTTATAATATGTGGTGAACCTACCCTGATACTGCAAAGGAAAGTCCAGTCATAGAAAAACAAAGTGTTAATGACACTCTCAGGACGTAAATAAAAAAATAGATTAATTAATTAATGATATGCCTACACCTAAAGTTCAGAAAACATTTTGGAAGAGGGGAAAGTGAGATTGGTAGAAGACCAACTATCAAGTTAAATTTTTTCCTAAATGTAGTCTTCTAGACATGACAGAGAAGTTACTCCCCTGATGTCTTGGGTTTGTGGGTATCTAAACACGACTTGCATAATGACATTAGTTGACATGCCAGTGTCAAATCTCACTGGGTCTCATTCCTAGATGAAAAACTATGGGCAATAATGCTACTGAAAAGTGGGAAATTAGTCTTTTCTTTATCTCACACAAGCTTACTGAAAGATTGTCTAGTCCCAAGCAGTCAACCTTAAACACATGTACATGTGAACCTGTCATCTCTACTATGTTTCATGTGTGTGTGTGTGTGTGTGTGTGTGTGTGTGTGTGTGTAAACATATATAGCAATAGTGATTGAAGAGAAAGAAGTCATGAATTTGATTGTGAATGATGAGGATACTGGAAGAATTGACAAGGAAGGAGATATGAAAATAATACTCATGTAAGGAGTTTTTAAGACTGAAAAAGTATGGTAAAATGTTATGGCTCTTCTATTGAAAGAATTGACAGCGAGAAAATTATATATAGTTTAGTTGGTCAACAGCATTGGTTTAGGACTTTAGAATTGATGAATGAAACTAGTCCCTTGGTCTTTGGGTATAACTGAAAAAATATAATGATAAAGAGACAGTTTGATGGTGAAGATTTATAGCAACCTAGACATTTTTAGCATTTACAGAATTAAAGAGAATTTGAGAGCACAGTAGGAAAAATACAGATGAGAAGTGTTAGCAGGAACATCAGATAAGTGGAAATGAAGAAATGGCAAAGTAGTAATGCAAGGGAACAAAGGCAGATAGAGAGAATCAGAAACCTGTTGCGCATGCTGGACTGCAGGGTGTCAAACAGAGCAGAGAACTGACAGACCGAGTGTGTCAAATAAGGCCTAGTATTTTATTCTAACAATTCTTTATTTGTCAATAAGCACAATGGTCAGGGAATTATGAATCAGGAGCAATAAGGAATGTATTGCTTGGATCAATCAACAGAGGGTTTACTTTTTTATCTTAATTCAACTTACAGTCCTATTTCCTATTACATACAAAATAAACATAATAATACAAATTAAAAACATTTCATCTGACTTATATTTTTATGAGGAATTAAGGTTCCTTAATATTTTAGTATAATGTTTTCATTTTCTTGTTATGGGCATTTTTATTCACCTGGTATTTACTGAAAATAATGGCTATATTAAACACATGACTGAAATGAGGTTATCATCTCTTAAATATTCAAAGAGCATCATTTAATAATTCAAAGAATTATATTTGTTAAATGTTGATTTTTACTTTAACAAATAAATGTTTTTAATACTTTTATTGTATAGATTTCCAAGGTGTAGGAAGGTATATGAAAATCTGGTTATGCTTTCCTAGACCTTAGCAACCATCCTCAAGACCTTTAAATTTTTTTGCCAATATTATTCAGTAATGAATACCAATTCAATTAAAGCTATATTTCTAATATGATTATATAATATTCATATACTATAATGAGTAGAATCTCCGAGAATGTTGCTGCCGGAGAGTTAGTGCTCTAATATACGCTTAGAGATAAAAGGCCCACAACTTTCAGGAGCAGCCTTTTCTGAAATCTTCATATAGCTTTGTTTTCATCTCCTCATGTAAAGGTAAATTTCAGACCATTAATGTGTGCAAAGTTACGTGCTGCTCTCAGCAACCTGTGCCAAGTTCCCTGACCATACAGAAACAAATTCAGAAGAGTATAAACAGCTTTTAAAGGAGGTTTTTGCAAGGAAGCCATTGTAGCTTGATTGCCTCGAGTCCAACACAATACCACAATTTTCACAGAGTATATTCTATATATATTTTATAAATATGAGATTTTTACATGGAAAATCAAAGTTTTTAAATTTTTTATAATTTTGAGTCGTTTTCATTTAATCTGTTACTATTTTTTTTATTTTGCAATGGACACTTAGTTTTTTAAAAGAAAAGCATATGTTTATAACTAGTAGATTAGAAAAACCTCATTTCATAATTATATCCTATAGGTAATAAGGTCACAGAAGATTATTATTTTGTTGCTGTTGTTGTGTTTTTGTTGTTGTTAACCTTGAGTAGGATGTGACTAAGCTTTTCCCAATCTGGGAGCAGACTTATAATTCTCCATCACCTTGTAAGTAGTTTGGGATGAAGGCCTGCCCTGCTTTGTTGTTGCACAGGTTCTTAATCACTGCATGATTCTAGTAGATAATAGGGTAATTACACCAACAATTGCAAACAACTACATAAAAAAGCTTAGTGTAACATAACAATTCATCATTGTTACTAAACGTTGCAATGGTACATCTTGTTCTATAAAGTTATATATGAAACATGTGAAAATGAACCAGATCCGGATAACAGAAAATTATGGAGTAGTGTTGAATTATCTCTATCTTATAGTGAATCCATCATTTCAACTAAATGTAGAAGACCATGTATGTTCATGGTATATTCTCTGCCTTAGAATATGTTAAGACCTTAGTAATTTTGTGAGATATGATTTCTGAGATGACTTTTATAATATATTTCAGTAAGGAATTCAAAACCCTTAAAAGAAAAACAAAGTACTAAAGTGATATTTTAACAGGTTTCCATTATGATAAAACAACAGAAAACTTTTTATCTATCTAAGAGCAGTCATTTATAAAGTAAATAGATTAATAATAAATATTTCCCAAAATAGATGTATATTAACAATGCTTGATGGAAAGAAATACTTTTAAAACTTTGTAAGCATATCACATTTAAGTTTTTCAGTTACTTTTCAAAATTGTCTTGAAGTGACATATTTATATTAGTTTGAGACTACCCCCATGTAGAAATATACCACTTCTATTCTTGTTTCCCTAGGTTTCCTGTCTCTATACTTCACCAGTTTATACCAATATGTAGTAACTCAAAACCACAAAAGCAAATAATTAACTACTTCCACTTTTACTTTATGGCTGAATTAAAATTGCCATGGATAGATTTTTTGGGGAGTGCTGGTGATTGAACAGAGCCTTGCATATTCAAAGTGTAATTTCCACCACTGTGTTACATAATCTGTCTTACAATTCTTGATTTAATTTGTATATAGACTGAACATTTTGTATTTAATTGATCTGTTCTCTGTCCTGTTTTCTCCATGTAGGTATAACACAATGCCAGTTGATGTCCTGTTCCTCCAATGCTCACATCTCTCAAGTTTACCTCCATAAATCAAATTATTCATGTATATATGGGAATTCAGATCTCATCTCAAATCGTTATTACATATCATTTTATTAAGGAATTTAAGTAAAATTAAGCCTTCCCCATGAGGACCTGTGCCACCTTTTTTTTCATTAAACACTTTATTTCTAATTGTCTTTTCTCTACGTTTTTATAAATATCTTTTATTTAAAAGTACACTTGGTTTCTTTATCCTTTTCTTCAAAGATATTTCCAACATATAAACATATGTAATTGATCCAACAGTTCATTTTTATTTTGTTTTTATTGTCATTTGTCCCCAAACCTGATACTCTGTAAGGTAGCCTTTAACTAAATCTTAACTACCTCCTAAATCTCTCACTAGACAAATTATACGTACATATTATCTGCACATGAAATACTTGGAACAGATAAGGAACACCCACAAAAATTATCATCATAGAAAATACCACCAATAAAATAAAATAAAACACATAACACAAATATGTTTTTTGTGTTTATTTAGGAAACAATTTTGCTAGATTTATGCCTGTTAGTCCATTCCATATCAATGTTTTTATTATCTTGTCTTCTTTATATATCAGCTATACCATGACAAACATCTTTCAGTCTGAAGAGAACAACAAAATTTTCCTGACATATGTACTACTTATAAGTTTCTATTTGACATTTCGTTATGTTTTGAATTCAGATTTGTTCATTTACAAAATAAATGACTACAGGATGACAACATACTCTTTTATTATAATAACTGCATCACTATTGTTATATAGATTTGGCCAAGAAAAATAGCCCACTTTATTCTCCTATGAATTTCCAATAAATATGAGAGAGAAATCAGTCTTTTTTAATCAAATGATATTCAATTATGTCAACTTATACTTTTTAAGTTAGAAAAAGAAAATACATCCCTTAATCTGAAGTTGCAAACAAAAATGTTCTAATATATAATCTCTTGGTGGTCAATTAAATTGTGGTTAATGTAATAAATCTTCAAAAAGGCTTTTTTATAAAAAAGGGGTTTTTTTTTTCTTTAGTCTCTTTTTACATATACTACTTAAAGGTATTTCTTTTCTTTCCCCATTGTCTTCTGTCTCCATGTACATTTAAGTTAAACTAGTACTATTTTTGTATCATTTGTTACTTTAACTTGGATATTAATTTTAAAAGCACTGAAACACTGATGTGTTATTTTATCTCTTCTTACTTCCAATTACAAAAAAAAAATTGACAAAAGTATCCATTTAAGAATCTCATTACTGGGAACAACAGTTAAGCAAACAAATACAATAAGTAAACTTATATGTCAGGAAAAATGTGAAAGACATCTTGAATTGCAGAATGATAGAGAAATGGATTCTTCACAGAACAACGAAAAGACTTGACAAAGATAGGACAATTGTGTTAAATACCAAAGTTAAATCGATTATCTAATATAATACTCAAGGAATTGAATACGTTTATTCAGCATGTAGAAGAACCCAGAATCTCCTCAGTGCTGTTTAGTGTAGCTGAAATTGTGAAGAAGGAGAAACAATGGCCTTCTAAGATATCTGTCATACTCATCTTTAGGTTTCAACTTTGTGTTTAAAATCTGGGACTATCCATGCTGTTAAGGAAACATAAAGAACGCATTATACTCTACCGTTGAGAGCATCAACTATGCTAAACTCCTTAGAAATATTTAAATAGGGTAAAATTGCATTCACATTGCAATTCATGGTGTTGAAGAGGCACTCCAAATTTGTGGATTATAAAGAAATAAACATCAACTTTTAAGGCATCAGAGTATTAAAGGTGTGATTGTCTGGTAGATGACAGATAACAAGTTACTAAGTAGTTTTCTGCTCCCAGGAAATGAATTCTGGATTTATAATGTTTCTACGAGTACAGATGCTTTTCAAAAGCTTGTAAAAGGACCATTTTTCAATAAGCCTAGCTTAAGCAAAATATGTTTAAAAATTAATTTAATATCTGTAATACCATACATTGGCTTAGTATACCTTAATGTCAGTACAACTACTTTCTCTACTATTAATGTTATTTTATAACAAATTATGTCATCATATGTAGTTTATTGAGTATTATACTAAGAAAATATAATGGTTAAAATCATAGTGATACTAGTGTTTCTCAGGTATTGAGATACTTTAAAAGGTTTTCTTTGTTTTAGCATTTATACATGTATATAATTATATATGACCATAAGCATCCTTTATTTCCTCCTTCCATGCCTTTCATATCCCCCCAATCATGAAACCTTCCCAAATTCAATTACTTTTTGATAACCCATTTAAGTTTAATCAGCATTGTCTATATATGCATAAGTATTAGGCTACCAAATAGAGTATCAGAAACCTACCATGGTCCATATTCTGGAAAAGAAATATTTCACTCCCTCAACCAACACCAACTGTGGACTATCAGTTGGTCCTCATCAAGGAGCAGAACTTAACTCATATACTTCACCCAGGAAAATATTGGCTCCCTTGATCTTCTGCAGGTAACCAAGACTGTTCTAAGTTCATGAGTACAATAGCCATGTGTCATGCAGAAGGTAGCATTTCATGGTACTCCCCTCATTGTACAGCTCTGACATGATTTCCACCCTCTCTTCCTCCATAGTTTTAGAACCCTGGTGACACACTGTTAATGTCGATTTCCAATTAGGTTTGAAGAGTCAGTGTTGTGTTCTCTGCATTTTTATGAGCTATTTGTCTCTGTATTGACTGGTGACCAATTCAATAAGAAGCTTCTCTGAGTTGGGAGGAATGAAGCCCAAGTTTACAGTCATGTATATATATTACATAGAAGGGAAATTAATTACATGACCATTTAGCAAATTAAAAATAGCATTTTCTACCCTAGGGCCTGTTACCTTCCTCACTGTGGGCATTTTAACTCCTTAGCCATGAAGATGGTACCAGCTTTGAAATACCTCTATCCCAATTGAGGAGGCCAAAAAAAAAATTTCAATCAGAACATGGTTAATTACGTTATAACGATTGTGCCAATATTTCACCACTGAGAACATCTTTTCTGGTAGGTTGATTGTAACATGCAGGGCACAGTACTGGCTAAGACCACTGATGTCTTTTCTGCCCCTGATCCCTACATACCAACATACAGCAATATGGAATCCAGCCTTTAAGGAAGACTTCCTGGTTTAAGGAACCAGTTTAAACTTGATGTCATCATCTCCTGCAGCTAATGTATATACCATCTTTGCCATAGGTGTTACCATATAGTTATGGTGGGTACCAGAGGTAACCTGTGCTGATTTGGAAGTCTCACTGATCAATATCTCATTGGGAACGATCATGTAACTGATATTTTTAATTGGACAATTAAAACATTTCAGTCTTATATACTCTAAGTTAGCACGGTATTAACAGCTTCTGCGTAAAATACTCAAACTATGTGAAACAGCATGGCGTGGAGGACTTTTGCCAAGGATCATCCTCTTCTTAAAGAGGGACTCTGGCAGGAGGAGCATATGGCAGTGGTGAAACAAACAACTCAAAGTCAAATCCTGGGTTAAGCTGGAGGACTCTGTTCTGCTCCAGACAGCATTCCAGAGTACATTTTCTCTGTTGTTTTCAGCGGAGATCTCCAGACAACTCTCTCTGGATGTTCTCTCATGGCAGTTCGCCAAGCAGTTCTTTCTTGCTACTATTAAAAATAAATAAATAAAGAAGAAGAACCTCTGGATAACTCATCTCTTGCAGATCATAATTCCAGTCTTTTATTTTACTTATCAATCTAGTCGTTTACTCCAGGTTCCCTTTCGATTATCCTATGAATTCTTGATTCTTAGGAGACAGCAAACTTTTTTTTTTTTTTTTTGTAAACATTGCAAAAGAATTTAGAGATCTATTTGCCTCTGTTAAACAGAGCTGATAAACTAGCTGGGTGTGACTTTGCCCTGAAATTACCACTTCTACCACACCTGGGCCTGGACCTAAATTCCTTCTGTCCAGGCTGACTTTGAACTCAGGAATCTGTCTGCCTTTTTAAAGCACAAACAAAGAAATTAGTTACATGGGCTCTCCTTTGATCACCACTCTCTTAATCTCTTTGTCTCCTTCTTTAGTATTTTCTGAAAAGTTGGCCCTCAGTGCAGCTGCTTTTGTTCTTTTAGATTCGAGAAACCCTACATGCAATAAGTTGAGAAATTATCTATCTTCAAAATCATGCTTTTAGACTTCTTCTCTACAGCCTTAAGGGGTATCCTTAAGGTCCCAGTCGTTTGCCATTTTGCTGAGACATTAGCCACACCTTCTCCTCCTGGACTTGTGCTGTCTCTGGTTATCAAGGAGACACGATCATTAACAGGGAGGACATTCCTTGAATGAGGAACCTAAAAATATTTACAAACAAATCTTATGCCCACAGCAGACATTGACATTCATGGAGGCCCACACTGGCTGGCCCTGTTCCAGGGGTGCAAATCATGTCATTCCACCCCTACCAAGGCCATGCTGAACCTGGCTGACTTTAGCTTGTCATTGCACAACATGTGTTATACAAAGGGAAACAGAGAATTATATTTTCTAAAACCCTCTATGTCACTGTACCAATACCATGCAGTTTTTATCACAATTGCTCTGTAGTACAGCTTAAGGTCCAGGATTGTGATTCCACCAGAGGTTCCTTTATTGTTGAGAATAGTTTTGGCTATTCTAGGTCTTTTGTTATTCCAGATGTATTCGCAAATTGCTCTTTCTAAGTCTGTGCAGAATTGAGTTGGAATTTTGATGGGGATTGCATTGAATCTGTAGATTGCCTTCAGTAAGATGGCCATTTTTACTATATTAATCCTGCCAATCCATGAGCATGGGAGATCTTTCCATCTTCTGAGATCTTCTTTGATTTCCTTCTTCAGAGACTTGAAGTTCTTGTCAAACAGATCTTTTACTTGCTTAGTTAGAGTTACACTGTGGTATTTTATATTATTTGTAGCTATTGTGAAGGGTGTTGTTTCCCTAATTTCTTTCTCCGCCTGTTTATCCTTTGTGTAGAGGAAGGCCACTGATTTGCTTGAGATAATTTTATATCCAGCTACTTTGCTGAAGTTGTTTATCAGGTTTAGGAACTCTGTGTTGGAATATTTGGGGTCACTTACATATACTATCATATCATCAGCAAATAGTGATAATTTGACTTCTTCTTTTCCAATTTCTATCCCTTTGATCTCTTTTTGTCATCTAATTGCTCTGGATAGAACATCAAGTACAATATTGAATAGGTAGGGAGAGAGTGGACAGCCTTGTCTAGTCCCTGATTTTACTGGGATTGCTTCAAGTTTCTCTCCATTTAGTTTGATGTTGGCTACTGGTTTCCTGTATATTGCTTTTACTATGTTCAAGTATGGGCCTTGAATTCCTGATCTTTCCAAGACTTTTATCATGAAGGGATGTTGGATTTTTGTCAAATGCTTTCTCAGCATCTAGTGAGATGATCATATGGCTTTTTTCTTTGAGTTTGTTAATGTAGTGAATTACGTTGATGGATTTCCGTATATTGAACCATCCCTGCATCCCTGGGATGAAGTCTACTTGATCCTGGTGAATGATCATTTTGATGTGTTCTTTGATTTGGTTTGCAAGAATTTTATTGAGTATTTTTCCATCGATATTTATAAGGGAAATTGGTCTGAAATTTTCTTTCTTTGTTAGG
>JADRCD010168926.1:0-71115 GCA_019843815.1 Montemys delectorum | reverse complement strand
GAGAGAGAGAGAGAGAGAGAGAGAGAGAGAGAGAGAGAGAGAGAGAGAGAGAGAGAGAGAGAATGTCTTTGCATCTTCATGTAAGGACATGCACACACATACACATGCTGTGGCACATACGGAGCTTAGAGGACAGCTTAAGAGCAGGTTCTCTTCTTCCACCATGTGGATTTCAGGAATCTAACACAGTTGACTGGCAGCATTAGCCTGCTAAGACAACTCTCTGGCAAGTACCTGGCTTCTACCTGTTCAACAATGTAGTTCTGTTTTTATCTTTTGGGAATTAGGTGATTGGTGTGGATTGTTGGTGTTCTTGGAGAGGGTGGAAATGGAGAAAGATTACAAGTGGTTATGATCAATATACATTGTTTACATGTATGAAATTGTTAAAAAATAAAATTCTAACAGAAAAAAGAATTGGGATGCTTATACATAATTGTTTTTGAAACAGTACATAGTTTATTTAAAAAAATGAAAAATCACAAGATGAAATTTTAAGTCCCTGTCTTCTTCTGAAATTTAAAATACTTAGATGTGAAAGACTTAAGTTTTACGAAAAAGGTGCTGTAGTAGAGATTCTTTTTGGTATTTTTTCGAGACAGGCTTTCTCTGTGTAGCCTTGGCTGTCCTGGAACTCACTCTGTAGACCAAGCTGGCCTCGAACTCAGAAATCCGCCCCCCTCTGCCTCCCAAGTGTTGAGATTAAAGGCATGCACCACCACCACCCGCTGTAGTAGAGATTCTTATAGTAATATATTTCCTTTCCCAGGAAGAGCTTATTAATTTTAAGTTTATTAATGATACAGTAATATATATTTGAATATTCACATAATAAATTCAATTTTCTCTCTTCTTTTGCCATTTTCTTCTGTCTTTATATGGATAATTGTTACAATTTTTGACCTTTCTGGATTCCTAATTTTCATTTGTCACTTTTGAAAAATATGGTGTCTTTAGGCTATTGGATAATTTTTACTAGAGTAGGTTAAAAACAGACATAAGCAAATATCAAAGAAGTGTAGTACATTCTGCTGGGGGAATGAGTTTCCGTTGTAATTCTACTACAGGAAAGAAGAAATGTTTCCTTAGAAAATAGGAAGCTTTTTTGTTTTGTTTTGTTTTGTTTTCTTTAATGTAGCCCCTTGTCTTAGTGTTCTGTTGCTGTGAAAGACACCATGGCCACAGCAACTCTTAAAAAGGAAACCATTTCATTGGGACTGGCTTACAGTTTCCCAGGTTTTAGTCCATTATCATCATGGGAGGACGCTTGGCACACGTGGTGCTGGAGCTGAGAGTTCTACATCTTGATCCACTGGAAGCAGAAGGAGACTGTGTGACACATTGGGTATAGCTTGGACATAAGAGACCTCAAAGGCCACCCTCATACTGACACAGTGACATAGTGACAAGGCCATACCTCCTAATAGTGTCACTCTCTATGAACCAAGCATTCAAACACATAAGTCTGAAGACCATTCCTATTCAAAACATTACACCACTTTTTATAAGAGACATTCTTAACTTCATAAGCATACCAGGATAACATTAGAACGTTTATTGACTGTGATTCTTAGTGTCTTTTTATTATCTTTATAGGTTTATTTAATGCTTTTGATGAAAATCGTGACAATCACATAGACTTCAAGGAGATATCCTGTGGGTTATCAGCCTGCTGCAGGGGCCCCCTGGCTGAAAGACAAAAATGTAAGTGTGATAAGTGGTGTCTGTAAAGTATCACTTTATGATATTATGTAAAGACAATTGGCTTTCATCCATTTAACATCATTTGTGGATTTAGGATTGAGTTTCTTAAACTCTCAGGTTGGCAAATACTGATCTCATAATTGGTGGTTTGTGAGGTAAATCCAAGGAAGCATCAACTTAGTTTGGATTCTTGTAAGTTACTGATAAAATTTTTTTTTCTGGAAAATCTGTAGTTCATAATAAATTATGATAAATGGGGAAACAATTTTTTTGAGACAGGGTCCTATCTTGGTCTGACCTGCCACTTTTGACCTTCCTCTCTCTCAGCTAGAATACTAAATTTGCAGGTGTGAACCACCATGTGTAACTGAAAATTTTAAGTTATCAGAAAATATTTTGTTAGTCTATAGAGTATTTTGTATCTTACATAATTTCAAACATAGCTCATCGTCTTTCATTTATATACACTAATATTCTATTCACAAGATAAATTTGTAATTGGACAGTGGGGCAGTGGTGTCGCATGCTTTTATTCCCAGGGCTCAGGAGGCAGAGGCAGGAGGATTTCTGATTTCAAGGACAGCCAGGGCTACACAGAGAAACCCTATCTCAAAAACCAAACAAAAACAAAAAACAAATAAACAAACAAACAAATTTGTAATTGGATATAATTTTCTCAAACTCTAAAATGGCATTTTTATCTAACAGTCTGAAAGCATAATTTATGCTTATATTTATATTATATTAATAAACATTAACCATTTTGAGGAATTGTGACAGTTTACTTGGGTTTAGCGCATAGATAGATAGATAGATAGATAGATAGATAGATAGATAGATTTCTTAAATGAATCTTTACAAATGTCTGTTTTGGTATTATTTTGATTTTTAAATCTATTTTACTAATGTACACTGAATTGATTTACTATAGTAACTAGCAGAAGGGATTTAAAAGGCTTGGGGGGGGGGGGGGGTTAGGGTTAGGGTTAGGGTTTTGGAACTCATTTCTGAGAACAGACTAGCCCTAAGAGCTGCCTACCTCTCCTTCCCAAATTCTGAGATTAAGGTACCACTAAACCCAGTTTATGAAGAGTTTTTTTTTTTGTTTTGTTTTCATTGTTGTTTGGTTTGGTTTGGTTTGGTTTGAGTCAGGATTGATCTGAGTAACAGTCCTGGCTGACCTGGAATTTGCTCTATAGACCAGAGATCTATCACCCTTTGCTTCCCAAATGCTGTGATTAAAGGTGTACAAATCTAGGTTTCTTTTTATTCATTATTCTAAACTAGTTTTATGAAAGATATTTTCTTATTAAAACATCTGTATTTATTTGTTTGTTTGCTTTGTTGAAATGGGTTCTTAACTATGTAGCTCAGACTGACCTTGAACTCATAAAAATCCACCTGCTTCCCAAGTACTGGGATTAAAGGCATGTATCAAAACACCCAGCAAAATTTTTTTCATTGAAATTTAATGTCTTTAAGGAAACTAAAACTTCTGTTACTCACTTGATGTTAATTATTGCCTTTCAAAATTTAAAGCTTTGGATCATTGGGTAAGAGAGCTTGCCACCAAGTCAGACAACTTGCATTGGAACCCCCCCACATGGTAGAGAGAGAGGACTAACTCACAGAAGGTGTCCTCAGAGTTCTATGTACACTCAAATATACACACTAAATAAATACATGTAATTTAAAATAGTTTAATTTTAAATCTTTTTGGTGTTTTGTTTTGTTGTTGCTGGTCACCTAGAAATGAACAAACCAGAGTGATTTCTTTAGAATTAGTTAATTATATGATGATTGTCTCTTTCCATATAAAGTTTGTACATAAATTCTAAGGAATTGAGATTACACTTGACAAAATATTATATGTAAATTAGATTCCTTAGACAGATAAAGTAGGAGTTGGGAGTCTAATTCTCAATGAAGATGGGAATTTTAAGCGTAGGAGAAAAAGGTCTTCAGTGATCAGTCTTGAGTGAGAAACTAATTTAAGGGGGAGTGCAAAGACTAACTTTAGGAAGGGGGATGTACTTGAGAGCAAAGAAAAGCATATGCACAGCATGTCCAAGGCTCAGGTTTGATTCAGCAGCACTAGGGAGAAGAGAGAGATTCAAAGATATGTGTTGCCTTTTGAAAATCTGTAAGGTAACGTTTCTTATAGAATGACTTAGCCCTTTCTTTCTAGTGTATAAGAAAGGCAGCTCTGGATTTGGCTGATGGATAATTAAGTCTCTTTACCTGAGTAGTGACCTAGAGAACGGTCATGAGGTCTGTTCACAGTTCTGCATGTTACAATAATGGTAATAATATAATGCTATAAATAGTATGGTCTACTCCTAATGGGAACTGCTACAGCACATACTTAGAAAACCAAGAAATTGTACAGGGTTGCTTCTAATGAAATGCATCATATTTCAGAATCTAAAAGTGATTTTCCTTCATAAGAGTTTCTTGTCGTTAGTTTGCTTCAAGGTGTTTGATGTTGACCGTGATGGAGTTCTCTCCAGGGTTGAACTGAAAGACATGGTGGTTGCACTTTTGGAGGTGTGGAAAGATAACCGCACTGATGATATTCCTGTAAGTTCTGATTCTTTTTGTTTTGGTTGGTGTTTAAGGCAGGGTTTTAGTACTGCTAAGATTGACTGTGGTATTCCCCATGTCCTACGAAGTTCTGATTTTTCACTGGGTAGATGGAATGAATGTTTGAAAAAAAAAAGAAAAGAAAAGAAAAATGAAATATTTTTTATATATGGGGGAACTAAAAATTATATGCATTACTCTTTTGGATTTCTTTTTAAAGGAATTACATATGGATCTGTCAGACATTGTAGAAAGGATATTGAATGCACATGATACCACAAAGGTGAGACTGGCTATAAGTAATTTCTTTTTCTAAAAATACTATGTGTGCTAAATCAGGATGTGTAGTATAGCCAGGCGGTGGTGACGCATGCCTTTAATCCCAGCACTTGGGAGGCAGAGGCAGGCGGATTTCTGAGTTCGAGGCCAGCCTGGTCTACAGAGTGAGTTCCAGGACAGCCAGGGCTACACAGAGAAACTCTGTCTCGAAAAACCAAAAAAAAAAAAAAAGATGTATAGTATATACCATATGTATAATGAAATGACTCTTCTGCATTATCACCACTTATTTGGTCTTGTGGTAAAATACCTTAACATCATCTCTAAAAATAGATCTATCCATCTTCAACAGCAACTCAGTGAAGTTTAATGTATGAATTAAGTAGACCCCTCCCTTTGCAGCTCTAGCTTATAGTCTTTATTTCTTCCATTTAATAAATTATTCTAAGGCTAGTTTTATACTGAATAAAGAAAACCAAACAGAATATATAGCTTGGCTCTATTATATTAGATTTAAAAACAGAAGAAAAGCTAATAGTGGTAGAATTTGAGGTTATGATTTCTGGGGTGAAAGACCTTTTAGATGAGGCCATGAGACCATGAGGCCATGGAAATTTATTTTACAAATAATAACTTCTTTAAATTACTTAGTTTTGTACGACTTATTGGTAGCAGTATCATAACAGATTTACCTCTGTAGCTTGAAAGTTTTATTGGTCTCTATGAAATTGAAAATAATTTATGTGGAAAAAATATTTGAAGTAATTTGAATTCAAATACTGACATGTACTTATTAGATTAGTAAAGAATAGGCCATAATGGTGTTATATAATTGAGGTTTAGAAAAAAGTAAGCAAGTTTTTTGTTTGCTTTGCATTTGTATTTGGAGACAGGTTTCTTTCTGTATCACTGGATGACCAAACTGGCCTTGAACTCAAAGATCTCCCTGCCTCTGCCTCCTGAGCGCTAGGATTAAAAGGCATGAGCCACAGTCACCTGGCTTTAGTATTATATTTTTATGTTAAATGGAGTTTCTATTGCTGGCTCCAGTGACCATTGGGCAGATTGTTTAGGAGCTCAGCTTGCCATGTAACCATGATAATAAAATAGTAACAGTTTAGGGTAGGACTTGGATATTTTACTGACTCAGCTGGTGCTATACTATACACAGTACCAATGATATCTCACAGTATATCAGAAACATCTATTGTTGATTTTTGTTTTTTTGTTATCATTGTTTTTTGAAACAGGATCTCACTATATATAGCTCAGGCTGGTCTCAGTTCTGGGTAACCAGAACTGACCTTGAACTTCTAATCCTCCTGCTTCTACTCTCCAAGTATGGGAATTGCAGATTTGTGCCAATGTGCCCAGGTTATTTACAAAATCTTATTGAAGAAAGGAAATTGTTTATAAATGCTTCATTTTCACTGGCTGCTTTAACAAAATTACAATTTTTTAAAATATTTTATCCCTTGTAAACTCATACTAATTGTGATACTTCTTATGTGAGCCTATAGTATCTTCTGTATATTACTGGCTTGCTTTTAAAGATATTTTATTCTTGTGCTGTAATAACTGACATTATGGGCAGGAGATGATTTTGAATGTCCCTTTTTTAGATGGGCCATCTTACTCTCGAAGACTATCAGATATGGAGTGTGAAAAATGTTCTTGCCAATGAATTTTTGAATCTCCTCTTCCAGGTATGTTTAAGGCAAATGAAAGATATGGGAAGGATAATGGTAGACTCGTAATTCTGTGTCTTCCATCGTGTGCCTCTGTTAGCACATCCAGGCTACAGACCATATCTTATAAAAACATATAGCTATATTATTTAGAATTTAATAATGATTATTTTAATTTTTTAAATTTTCTCTTTTTTGTTAAAATGTTATAGGTCGTAATGGTTTGGTATATTTGTATTTCTTATGATTTTCCATTTTTAATGAGGTATAACTTCCATATAAAACAGTTGTGTGAATAAATGGAAATCGAGACTGGAGAGATGGCTCAGCGGTTAAGAACACTGACTGCTTTTCCAGAGATCCTGAGTTCAATTCCCAGAACCACATGGTGGCTCACAACCATCTGTAATGGAGTTGGATGCCATCTTCTGGTGTGTCTGAAGACAGCTACAGTGTACTCATACACATAAAATAAATAAATAAATAAATAAATAAATGGAAATCGATCTCTTCTTGACAACTAACATCTAATTGTTATAGATCTAAAACATACACTACTCGGCTATTGGAGATTTGGAAATTAGCTTCCATTTTTTAAAAAGTTAAAAACCAATCAACTAAGTTAAATTTTCTTCAGGTAATAATATATAATTCACCAGTTATCAGAGTCTCATCTAAAAAGTAGATTTCAGGTAAATAACGTCAAATATTATACAGTTTAATTATTAGCAACCCTAGTACAGCGTGATTATCCTTCTTTCTTTCCCTAGGTGTGCCACATAGTTCTGGGGTTACGACCAGCTACTCCAGAAGAAGAAGGACAAATTATTAGGTAAGTTTATAGTTTCTATAGCTAAAATTTCTAACACTTGAACACATTAGTTACTAAGGAACAGTTTGGGGGGGGACGGACAGGGTTTTATTTACTTTTTTTTTTTTTTTTCAGAGGGGAAACCAGGAAAGGAGATATCATTTGACATGTAAATAAAGAAAATATCTAATTAAAAAACAAAACAAAACCTAAGGAACAGTTTATCTTGTTTTAATTATAACAGTAAAGCTGTTTTTAAAAATTACATGTAGAGATCAGCATGGTGGCCCATGCCTTTATTCTTAGTACTTGGGAGGCTGAGGCAAATGGATCTCTGTGAATTCAAGGCCAATCTGTCTACATAATGAGTTCCAGGACACTTATGGCTGTGTAAAGAGACTCTGACTCCAAAAAATAAAAAAGAAGCTGGTTGTGGTGATAGGCACTTTAAATCTTAAATCCCAGCACTGATAAAGCGGAGACAAGTAAATTTCTGAGTTGGAAGCCAGCCTAGTCTACCCTAGTGAGTTCCAAGATAGCCAGGGCTACACAGAGAAACCCTGTATGAAAAACGACAATTAGAAGTAGAAAATATTTTTATAATTATATTCCTAGCAGGTGGGCAGTATGCTGCACACTCGGAAGACAGAAACAGACAGATCTCTGTGAGTTTGAGGCCAGCGAGTTCCAGGACAGCCAGGGCCACATAGAGAAATCCTGTCTGGAAAAACAAACAAACTCCCTAGCTAAGAAACTAGAATAAGTTAAAAGTTAAATTATGTTTAGCATTAAAATTATACTAGGGATGTCTCTCAGAGGTAGAAAACTTGGAATCTCATAAAATTATCAAAAGAATTTTCAGAGCAGCAAGAAAAAAGCAAGTGTCCTAATGGAAGAACTTCAGTAAGGATAGCCAGCTTTGTCATCAAAAAGCATAGAACTAAGAAGGGAAGAAAAAAACAACTAAGAATTTTATATTTAGCAACACTCTCTTTAAATGACTTGGACAAGGATAGGGGAGGAGATAACGGAAGGTAGGAAGAAAAAAGAAATGATTTAGGTTTCCAGTTGACTTTTAGCTATGGCTCCAAAAGCATTCACTTACAAAGGAACTTAGACTTCCTCACAATCTAAAACTTCTATATCTAAAAGACAGCCTAAAAAATGAAAGTCACTATTAACAAACTGTGTCGTCCATAATTCTTTAATAACCAGAGTATATAAAGAACTACTACAACTCAACAACCAAAAGATAACTGGTTAAAATATAGACAACAGGCAGCACCCTTAGCAGTTGCCATCAAAGGAGACAACCAAAAAATATCTAGGGGAATACTGTATGAGGCAATGACTTCTGTTTAACTACCATACCACTTGTTCACTGTCACCTGACTGGAAATCTGAAGCCCTGGGTTCTATATGTGAAACTTACATGAAGTGTGTTGCTCTCTGATTTCTACACATATGCAATGGTACACACACACACACACACACACACACACACACACACACACACAATCAATGATAATAAAAGCTTTAATATTCCACCAGAGTGTGGGGATGAGAGTAGTAACGTGTCTCAAATGTTTTAGAGTAGTTTAAAGTCCTCAATATATTTTTAAAAATATAACCAATTATAACAAGAATCTTTGTGTCTGGATTTTACATCTGATAACAATTTGGAGTTTTAAAGAACAATGTGTAACAGATGGATTTTTTTTATGACTTTAATTAATATAATTTTTATTTTCCAGATCACCTAATGGGTCATAATAAAACTTGTTGATGTATCTTCAGTTATTGAACTTGATACTTATTTTTGTTTTGAATGTTATTCATGTAATACATGTTTGTGCAAGATATAACTAACAAAATAGAGAACTACAAATGGTTACATAGTGTTTTCATTATATCAGTGTATATTTTTTCTATCAGAAATACTCAAATGCTGTTCAGACACATAGAAAGATAAACAATATAATTGGCTGTTAAGGGACTAAAATCAAAACCACAGTGAAATTCTGGATCTTACCCACTAGGATGGTTTTAAATTTTTGTTATTTTTTTAATTTATTTTTGCTAGCATATAAAGAGTTAGGATTCATTATTACAGTTTTTTTCCTTTTAAAAAAAACTTTTAATTATTTGTTTCACATCACGCACTCGTCAGTCCCATTCATCTCCCTGTCCCCTCATATCCGCCTTCCACACTTGCAGCCTCTCCCCCAAAATAATAAACATACAAATGAACAAACAAAAATTAAACAAAACAAAACATAGAAGTCATTTCATCATGGAAGCTGTAGTGTGTCCATATATCCCACGGTATACCCCTCTGTCCACACATCTTCACTTGCAAATGTTCATTGCAATGAGCCACTGGTCTGGTTCGAGATTTCTGGCTTATGTGACACCAACAATATCCTCACTGAGATCCTCACTGGGACACCTCTTAGTTGTCCTGTTGTTGCCCTCTGTCATGGAGATCCTTCAACTTTGGATCAACAGGACCTGCCTTCTCATGCACCCTAACAGTTCACAGATAATGCAGATTTTGGGATGGGCCAGCTCAACAGCCCTGGATCTGAACCTGGGTGACAGCTGAGCTGCCTCTCCCTTATCCACACCACCAGGATGAGCTCTCCAACACTGCTCTTGCTAGGCCAACTAATGCTGCCATCAACAGGAGGCAGGGTCAGCTCTTCAGTTCTCATGCCTTCAGGGCCAGCTCATCAGAAACCATGCTTCCAGAGCCAGCTGCACTGTTGCTACTCAGTCAAACTGCAAAACCCACTCTCCCAAGCACTACATCCAGGCAGTGGGGGTTATTACGGAATTTTTCAAACTAAATTCGCACTACATCTTATTTTTGTGAGGAAGTGAATGTGATAGGGTATCTGTGACAGTCAGAGAATAGTTTATAGGAGCTTTTCCCCCCTCCCATCATGTAGGTCACTGTTTTAGTTACTGTTCTATTGCTGTGACAAAACGCCTTTGGCTTTGGCTTGGTGCTTGCTTACCTTTTCAGAGGATTGGTCCATGACCATTGTCAAGGATCTTCATGGAAAGCATGGTGCTTGAGCAGTGCTAAGAGCTTAGATCCTGTTCTACAGGCAGCAAGTAGAAGGAAAGAAAGACTGATCCTGGTGCAGGCTTTCCAAATCTCAAAGCCCACTCCCAGTGACACACCTCCAACAAGCCCATACCTCTTAATCCTTTCCAAACAATTCCATTAACCAGCGACCAAGCATTCAAGCATATGAGCCTATGGGAGCCATTCTCATTCAAACATCAGTTACCTGTTGTCTAGACTATTGGCCTGCAAGCTCCAGGAATCTACCTGTTACAACCTTTGTCCTTGGATTTTAGGCATGCACTACTCCACCTGACCTTTCTATAGTGCTGGAGATCCAAAGTCAGGTCCTTGGACTTATTTGTGTACTTTATCCACTGAGCTATCTCCCAGCCCCGAACTGTGTGTGAATGGTATTTCATAGTGGCCTGTAACTAGTTAGATTGATTAACTGGTGGGATAGTGTTCCATTGTACTAATTGAAGTGGTGGCAGTCTCTACTGAGTACATTTTCTTGTTTTGCTTTTCTATTTTGAAATTTCTAAGGAAAGAGAAAATGTTTCTAGTGATAAATTGCAGTCTTGCATTCAGTTTGAAAATTTTCTTTTTGTGTATTGGATTTCTTTTGTATGTGCAGAGGATGGTTGGAACGAGAGAGCAGGTATGGTCTGCAGCCAGGACACAATTGGTTTATCATCTCCATGCAGTGGTGGCAACAGTGGAAAGAATACGTCAAATACGTGAGTTAAATTCCTGTGTATATACACTTCTTAGTAAGATTTTTGAACTATCAGACTATAGAACTTCTATCCAGTAATAAAATGTGCCAACTTAGACCAAGATTTCAAGGACAAGGAAATGAATATTTATAAAAATTGATATAGAACAAGCTCAATGTATGCATTTCTACACAGATTTTTCGATTGTCACAAACTCTATGAAAAAGATAGTGCCTACTTATGTTACATGTTGTTTGTGTCATTTAGTTCTCACATCTCTGTGAGGAAGATAATAGTCTATTCATTTTACCTGTGAGGAATCTGGTACTGAGAGAAAAGAAACCTGGATATCTTCCTCAGTGTGGACTTGGGATCCAGTATAGGAACTGGGTTTAACGTGTGTATTGTCAACACATCGTTTATATTGTTCTTCACCTTTTCCATTAAAAAAGATTGAGGTAGAGGTTGGGTCATGGTGCCCCACACCTTTAATCCTAGCATTTGAAAGACAGAGTCAGGTGAATCTCTGTGAGTTTCAGGCCAGCCTAGTCTCCATAGGAAGTTTTTAGACAGTCAGAACTTGACTCAAAACAAAACAAAATAAAGGGTTGTAGTGTCCCACACCTTTAATCTCAGCACTTGGGAGGCAGAGGCAGGTGGATCTCTGTGAGTTCAAGGCCATCCTAGTCTACAGAGCAAGTTCCAGGATAGGCAGGGCTACACAGAGAAACCCTGTCTCAAGGAAACAAAATTTAATCCTAGTGCTTCGGAGGCATAGGCAGACAGATTTCTGAGTTCGAGGCCAGCCTGGTCTACAGAGTGAGTTCCAGGACAGAGAAACCCTGTCTTGAAAAACCAAAAACCAAACCAAAATAAATAAAAGAAGAAAGTAAGTTAGTTAGTTGTTGGAAATTAATAAGTGTTGATTGATTTCTTATTCAAGAAACTTCATTTCAGCTGGGCATAGTGATTTGTAACCCCTGTATGTGGGTCTGTGTATCTGGCGCTATGTGCGGGGATCTGCAGGACTTTGACCTGGCTTGAGCGGCCAAAGAGTTTCAGCTCTCCAAGGGGAAGCAAGAGCAAGAGGGGGAGCCGGAGCAAGACAGGCAGCCAGACCTCTTCTGTGGCCACTGCTGCCCCAGAGCAGGTGGCAGGTGGCTGGACACAGTGGGCTGCTAGGAGCCAAGGTCCGGGGGAGCCAATGAGCAGGAAGTGGTTGTGGTTGGTTTGAGCAGCTTCCAGCTCTTCCTGCCACTTCCATACTCCATCTCAGACAGTCTTTGGTGAAATAACTCCTGCACTTTATTCCTTGTGGATATACATTTTGGGGTGGGTTGGAGTCTAAGGGCAGATGCTTTCTATTGGCTTGTTCTGAGATGTTAGGGATGCCTCATCTGTGTGTGCTGGGCTTCGGGTGTTGCTCCTACATGGCTCATTGTCACAGTCCTTTTCATAGGGTGCTGTGGTTACTTGTTCCAGGACAGGAACCTGGTGGAGAGGAGATTTAAATGCCTACCATTCTCAGTTATGAGAATTGTCAGGGTTCCTGAATCTGCTCAACCTTACCAGGTTTTCTCTCTGGTGTCACTCACGGTCTACTGCCCCACACCTGTACTTGAGAAGTGGCTCTTGCTTTGTTTCAGTTTGCTCTTTTGGACTTCAGTGCCTCACACACAGTAGACAAGTACACTACAACCCAGCTACCTTCCAGCTCTTTTGTTTTCCAGCATAAAATATATTAACAGCAAACATGGACTGTAGTCTCTCGAGGAATAAAAGCATCTGAAGACTGCAGGAACCCGTTAGTAGATAATGTTGCATGTAGTAGACAAATGGGAATATAAAGGCTAAAGCATCAGTCTTTATTTTGAAACACTTTTTAGGGTGAAAAGATATTAATGTCTTACTGAATGTAGACTCAAAGATTGACTTAGTTTTTTCTTAAATATGTTACTTTAAGTTTTCTATAGGAGCATGAGTACTTAAGCATGCCCCTTATAAAATGTATTGAGGCGGTTACATGACTCTCTGTTAATACTTACCAGAGTCCTTTTGTGCATAATGGAATCAAAGGCGCACAGTAAGGGACTGATTTATAAGGGGGAATTTATATATTCAGCTCATCAGTCTTTCATTCTATATTATTGGCTTCCATGCGTCTTTTTGTTTTGTTTTGTTTTGTTTTGTCGTTGTTTGTTTGTTTGTTTGAGACAAGGTTTCTCTGTGTACCACTGGCTTTCCTGGAACTCACTCTGTAGACCAGGCTGGCCTTGAACCCAGAAATCTGCCTGCCTCCCCCTCCCATATGCTGGGATTAAAGGCGTATACCACCCCTGCCCAGCTATAAAATGTCTTTTTAAATCTACTTTTAAAATTAAGGCTCTGGGCTGGAGAGATGGATTAGAGGTTAAAAGCACTGGCTGCTCTTCCAGAGGACTGAGGTTCAATTCCCAGCACCCATATGGAGACTCACAACAGTGTGTAACTCCAGTCCCAGAGATTCTGCTGTCCTCTTCTGGCCTCTGTGGGCATTGACTATACACCTGGTGCAAAGATTTACATGCAAGCAAAACATCAATGCACATAAAAATAAGGCTAAAAAAAAAAAAAATAAGGCTAAAGCCAAACATGGTATTGCATGCCTATATTCCTGATGCTTGAGAGGTAGAAGCAGAAATATCAGTAATTTTAGGGTCATTCTTGACTACATTAGCAAGTTTGAGGCCAGCATGGGCTACTTGATACCTCATCTCAGAAAATCCAAAAGACCAAAAATAATCAATGTTAACAGGCCAACATTATGATGCAGCCTGTTATCTCAGCTTTTGGTAGGCAAACGCAGAAATAGGAACACTAACTCTCAACTTAAATTGGTGGGTTTTTTTAGGCATTGATCATTAATGCTGGCTTTTTGGCCTTCTTGTCTTTGATCTGTAAATAAGAATGTCACAACTCTTCTGCAATTACAGATAATTTTTCATTCTTAAGAAATTGCTGGGCGGCGGTGGTGCACGCCTTTAATCCCAGCACTTGGGAGGCAGAGGCAGGTGGATTTCTGAGTTCGAGGCCAGCCTAGTCTACAAAGTGAGTTCCAGGACAGCCAGGGCTATACAGAGAAACCCTGTCTCGAGAAAAAGAAAGAAAAAAAAAAAAATTAGAGACCAGGAAATGGAGAGGTGGCTTGTCAGTTAAGAGCACTGGCTGCTTTTCCAGAGGATCCAGGTTCAATTCCCAGCATCCACATGGTTTATCACAGCTGTCTCTTAACACTAGTTTTTAAGACACCCTCATAGATATACATGCAGGCAAAATACCAATGCACATGAAGTAAAAATAAATAAGTTTGAGAGACACAGACAGACAGACCCCGAGACCAAATAAAATGGTATATGAAATCTCAGGTTGGGGTACATAGTGAAACTGTATCAAAAAAAAGGAGGGAAGAAAAAAATTAAATACATCAAACTGCAATTATTGCTAAATGATGGACTCTAAATACGGAGAGTATTTACTGTCTGCACACACAAAGCACTTTGTATATATGTGCCTGCATATGTGTCTATGGATTGTGTGCATACCTGTTCCCAGGGAGGTCAGAACAGGCATCCAATCCCCTGGAACTGAACAGTTACAGATGGTTGTGAGCTGCCATGTGGGTGCTTAGAACTGAACTTGGATCTTCTAGAACAAATGCTTTTAATCACTGAGCCATCTCTCTAACCTGTCTTTGTGTCTGTTTTATCAGATCTTAAAATTAGCTGTACCTCCTTGTTTCTTAGTTCGGTTTACTTGGCATCCCTTTCCATCCTTTCCCCTAAGGTAGTATCTGTCCTTTATGATAAAGTGTGTTTCTTGGAGGCATGAGAAAGATGAGTCCTGTTTTCTAAGCCAGCCTGTCTTTTTGTTAGGGAGTTGAGACTATTGATACTGAGATTTTGTTGAACAATGTTTGTTAATTCCTGCTGTTTGGTGTGGTGGTGGTGGTGGTAGTGGCAGCAGAGGCAGCCACAGTAGTGGTGGCAGTGGTCTTTTTGTTATTGTTGTTGTTGTTAAATGTTCTGAGATTATTCCTTATGTCCTCTTAGTATGGTTAACCTTCTCTTCAGACTGAAATATTCCTTCTGGTATCCTATGTAGAGCTAATCTTGTGAACATAAACGTATTAAATTTGTTTTTATTATGAACTGTTTTTTTTCTCCTTCGACTGTGACAATTTTGCTGTATATAACAATCAGGGCTGGCGGGCTGGTGAGATGGCTCAGCGGTTAAGAGCACTGACTGCTTTTCCAAAGGTCATGAATTCAAATCCCAGCAACCACATGGTGGCTCACAACCACCCATAATGAGATCTGGTGCCCTCTTCTGGGGTATCTGAAAACAGCTACAGAGTACATTTAATAATACATAAAACTTTAAAATAAATAAATAAATAAAACAATCAGGGCTGGCAACTCTGGCCTTTGAGAGCTTGTTTATGTGGTACAGTCTTTTCTCAGTGTACTGATGAGTATATGTGACTATATTATATGAGTATATTGGGGGCATTGTATTTACACATATTTATTCCTCCCTTAAGGAAGGAAAATTTAATTATTTAGCAAATGGCTTTGCAACTCACAGTGATAAAAAAAAATTAGATACTTAATAACATTTGTTGTATTAAGATTAATTCTTTGGGGCTCAAAAAATGGTTCAGTGGTTAAGAACACTCTTAACTTCTCTACCATAGGGCCTAGGTTCAATTCCCATGACCCACATGCTATTTACAACCATCTGTAACTCCAGTTCTAAAGGATCCAACACCTTTCTCTAACCTACAGGGGCACAAGTGTTACACAGACACATGGAGGCAAAACGCCCATACACATAAAATACAATAGAATACGTCTTTAAAAATTAATCCTTTAATAGCTCCGTACTTGTCAGATTGTTAAATCTGGCTTCTCTGTGGTTTTAGGATGCCAACCCTGTTGTAATTGAGCCATCGTCTGTTCTAAATGGAGGAAAATTTTCGTTTGGACCAGCAGCACATCCTGTAGAGCACGGAGAAGATAGAATCAGTAACAACCTTGGTTATATGAATACCACAGAGGAGAAATACTCAGACAACATTTCTTCTGCATCTGAAGCCTCAGAGTCGACTGGCAGTGGTAAGAATAGCTTGGCTCCCATGGGCTCAGTAATGTAGGAAGTCCTGAGATCCTGAGGAAGATCTTGAACTTCTAAAACTCTTGCCTTTACTTCCTAAGTACTGGTATTACAGTCATGTACTACACAATAGTCATGATTATTCTTAGCTGATCTATTTTTTGTGGTTAGGGTATTCAATTCAAAGAAACGTTTCAATTCAAAGAAACATGTTTTGGATGAAATGGATAGTTATAAAATTCTTGAGGGGCTGGCGAGATGGCTCAGCGGGTAAGAGCACTGACCTTCTTCTGAAGGTCCTGAGTTCGGATCCCAACAACCACATGGTGGCTCACAACCACCCATAATGAGATCTGACGCCCACTTTTGGTGTGTCTGAAGACAGCTACAGTGTACTTACATGTAATAATAAATAAATCTTAAAAAAAAATTCTTGAAAGTATTACTTCTTTTAAAGTAAACTCATAATTTCTCAATATGAAAGTCTTCACCTTTCATTAGCCAAGGCATATTGCTATTTAATCTACTTTGCCAATAAATCAGGTATAGTGAAAACAGACTTTTAAGAAAATAAAATTTGGGCAGTGGCGGTGCACACCTTTAATCCTAGCGCTTGGGAGACAGAGGCAGGCGGATTTCTGAGTTGGAGGCCAGCCTGGTCTACAGAGTAAGTTCCAGGACAGCCAGGACTACACAGAGAAACCCTGTCTGAAACAAACAAACAAACAAACAAACAAAAAACAAAAAGAAAACAAAACAAAAAAAGAAAATAAAATTACCAGTCTCCAGAACTCTTTAACCATAAACATGCCTTTAATGGATTCTGATCTTCACATCAGACTAACTCAACACCTCAGTACAGAATTTTGGAGGTTATTTTGTTAAAATACCACATGTTAATACTTTCCATAATTCACTTCTGTCGACTATACTTATCTGAAATTTAATGGTTCTTAATGGTTCTTGTAAGTACAAGGAAGATAATTTGGTACTACTGAAATACATCCAATTCATAATGATCCCTCTTAATTGCCTATAAATTAACAAAACTCTCAAACATATCCTGTCTTTATTTTCTCTTCTGACATTTTCTCCCATTGTCTGTGGGGAGTAGTAAGCAAACTGGCAGAGCTAGCATTCGCCTTCATTCTGTTTAGAGTCTGCTGTTTCTCTTCCCTGTCTTGACACTACAGAAATCATTTAGCACTTCTAGAAGTACTATGCTCTGCTTTAACACCACATTTCATTCTCATATTTTCTCTCCATTTCTCTTTCCTTTTCCTTCTACTTTTGATGCTAAGAGTTGAGTCCGGGCTGTCAGATGTCCTAATAACTTCATGCTGTACTATGAATTTTACTAGAAGCCTTAGCCCTTCATCTAAAAGGAACAAAATTATTTTTTAACCTTGTCTAAGTTTCTATCTGATGTGTATTTTATTATATAGCATTACTACCCAGAAATAGAAGTTTACAAAACAATTGATAACTAGAATTTTAAATAGATACATTAAGAAAATAGGCACCAGCCAGGTGGTGATGGCGTACACCTGTAATCCCAGCACTTGGGAGGCAGAGGCAGGCAAATTTCTATGAGTTCAAGGCCAGTCTAGTCTACAGAGTGATTTCCAGGACAGCTAGGGCTACACAGAGAAACCCTGTCTTGGAAAAAAAACAAAAACAAAACAAGAAAATAGACACTGGGTGTGGTGGCACATGAATAGGTATAATAGGCAGGTAGATCTCTGAGTTCAAGGCCAGTCTGGTCTACATAATGTGAGTACCAGGCTAGCTAGAGATACACAGTGAAACCTTGTCTCAGAAAAAGGGAATAGAGGAAGAGAGGCTTAGAGGTTTCCCAATGCTGTTTTCTGCCAAGAATATTTGGAATAATGTTTACAATAGAAGAATTTTAGGGCCTGCCTGCCTCCCTCCCTCCCTCCTTCCCTGCCTCTTTCCCTCCTTTCCTTCCTTCCTTCCTGTGAGGAGATCTGTATTTCTCATTATGAATTACATATTCTAGGAAGGTGGCTAAATATTTGCACTTGGTAACATTTTTGAAAACTCTAATCCTATTACTGTCTTTGTCTAGTAAAGAGTACATCTGTCCTTTCTATCTACTATATATTTATCAAAATGTAAAACTTTAGTGACATACCAGGATAATAGCATTTACACAGTGCATTGACATCTGAGTTTATATCTTCAAACTTATGTATATATAAAAACAAAACAATAAGAAACTCCATCATTGTTGTTTTATTTTGTTTCTTGATAGGCTTTCTGTATTCTGCCACACCAGGGGCAGATATGTGCTTTGCAAGGCAACATAACACTTCTGATAATAACAACCAGTGCTTGTTAGGAGCCAATGGGAATATCCTTTTGCACCTTAATCCTCAGAAGCCGGGAGCTATTGATAACCAGCCACTAGTAACTCAGGAACCAGTAAAGGTAGGTGTTTGATATCAAACTCTATTGTTCTCTTCCAAGTAAGTAGCCATTAAATTTCAGAAGTTTTAGCACAAAGAAAGGCATTGCAGTGTATCTTTAGCCTCTTGTAGGAGTGATGTCTTCTCATAATACATCTGTATGAGAGAGAATGTGCTATAGAGCCCTGGCTGTCCTGGAACTTGCTATGTGGACCGGGCTTACCTGGAACTCAGAGATATCCACCTGCCTTTGCCTCCTAAGTGCTGGCACTAAATGCATGTGTCGCCATCCCCGGCTGAGAGTTCCCTTTTTTAAATAATTCATTGGAAAGTAAAACCTACAAATCTCTGAGAAAAATCCCATTTTCTCAGGTTTGGACTAGGGATATGGCTCAGCAGCAGTTACCTTTTTTACAGTAGAGGATCCACCAAAAATTGAAGAAAAAAAGTATTTTTCAGCAATATTAAACTAGGAAGTAACATGAATTTGTTCTATGTCTAGATTTTTTTGATGTACAAGAGACTATAAAATTAAAACTCAAATTAATTCTTCCTAAGGCTACATCATTAACACTAGAAGGAGGACGATTAAAACGAACTCCACAGCTAATCCATGGAAGAGATTATGAAATGGTCCCAGAACCGGTGTGGAGAGCACTTTATCATTGGTATGGATCAAACCTGGCCCTCCCTAGACCAGTAAGTATAGCTGATAGTGCCTTCCATAAGGGGTAGTCATAGGAGAATGTGCGTGGATGTGTGTGCTGTATGAAGGCCAGAGGTTAATATTTTCTTCTGCGTGAATTTTCCTAGTTAAAATTTAGTTCTTTCTTTATGATAGCAGAATACTTGAAACCTCTTCAAATTATTTGAACAAAACCCATAGGTTCCTTTACATTTTATTTATTCAGTTAGTATTTATGTGATATTTAAGGTTTTGGAAGGGTATTAAAATACAATTATTATTTCTCCCCACCCCCTTTCCTTCCTCAAACTCCTCCCACCAACACTTACTCCATCCCAAACTCTAGGCCTCTTCCTCTCCAATTGTTATTTACAGACAAGTTCATCTTAATGCATATGCATACTCGTGTGTGTGTGTGTGTGTGTGTGTGTGTCCTGCTAAGTACATTTAATGTTGCATTGCATGATATCAAAGCTTACTACTTGCTTTTAAATAACCAATTAGCGACCTCCTCCATGGTGGACAACTTTCTCTCTCTCTTTTAGCATGATTTTGTTGCCTGAGGTTCTTTTGTCTAGGGGTGGGGTGGGGTGAGACTGCTTTAGTTTTTCCCTTCCATGTTAGCCTGTCCTGCCATTGCTGTCCTTAGTCAGGTTTTCTTTTTATTTATTTATTTATTTGTTTGTTTATTTATTTATTTATTTATTGATATTTTTTTTGAGACAGGGTTTCTCTCTATAGCCCTGGTTGTCCTGGAACTCACTCTAGACCAGGCTGGCCTCGAACTCAGAAATCCACCTGCCTCTGCCTCCCAAGTGCTGGGATTAAAGGCATGCACCACCACTGCCCAGCTGAAGAAACACCAGTTTCTTTTCTTTTATAGAGGACCTGGTTTGATCCCAAAAACCACATGACTAAACCAGTATATAGCTCCAGCTTCAGGGGATTCCCCTCCTTTGGACCTTCAAGGGCATTGTATTAATGTAGTGAACAGATAATCACTATACACACAGAATAATAATTTTAAAATGGTCTTTTGGTTGGGGTAAGCTAGGGTCTTTTTACGTAGCCCTGGCTTGCCTGGAATTCCCTCCAGTAAACCAAGGTGACCTAAGTCACATGGATACACCTGCCTCTGCCTCCTGAGTAATGGGATTAAAAGTATGAGCTACCACACCTAGCTTAGAAAACTTTTTAAGGAGTATATATAATATATTAATTTCTTTTTAAAAAATACTCATAAAAATAGTTTAAAAAAAAAAAAAACACCAAAAGGGCCTAGAGAAATGGTTCAAAGTTTAAAAGCACTCACTGTTCTTTTAGAAGATTGGGTGTGTTTCCTTAACCACATGGCAGCTAACAGCTATCTGTATCTCTGGTTCTAGAGGAGCTGATGCCCTCTTTTGGCCTGTGCATGCACCAGGCACACATGTAGTATACATACATATAGGCAAGCAAAATAGTCATACATATAAATACATTCATAAAACTTTTAAATAGAAGATTAAGTTTGATTAAAGGGTTTTATTTCTTTTAGAGTCATCACTACTTTTTATCTTTTGTAAAAATAGGTAATCAAGAATAGCAAAACGGACATCCCAGAACTAGAATTATTTCCTCGCTATCTTCTCTTCCTTCGACAGCAGCCTGCCACACGGACGCAGCAGTCTAACATCTGGGTGAATATGGGTATGATGAGCCTGAGAATGTTTCCTCAGCATGTGCCTAGAGGTAATTTAAGAATGCAGCAAGAATACCATGCATTTCCTTGAAAATAAACTGAAAATCACATTGCTCAGAGTTTGGTGCCACTATGCTAATATATGCCATCTGCTTTCATACAGAATCAGTAAATCACTTGTGAGCTTAGATCTGTGGTCATGCACAAGATTGGATGGGGATAGAGCAAACTCTTAGGAGCAAACTATGACGAATAATCCTTCTTTCTTTCCTTCCTTCTTCCTTCTCTCTCTCTCTCTCTCTCTCTCTCTCTCTCTCTCTTTCTTTTTAGGTTGTAAGCTTTTGAAAATAAAATAGATTTTACTTACTTTGTTTTGTTTTGAGGTAAGCCATTGTAACTTGTCATTATAGCTGAGCTGCAGTTCATGGATAACTGACTGGTCTTCAGCATCACTGTTAATTTATTAAAGTAGTCTCTTCTGAGTTAGTTTTGTTTTGACAAAATAAGAAACATTTCTCATGTTCTACGAGTGTTTTGTAAGAGACGTATCACAGTGCAAAAAAGTATATTTCAAAATAAAAATGGTACTTTTGCTTTGAATTTTGAGAGGTTTTGTTGTGTTTGGGTTGGGTTTTTGTTTTTGTTATTTTAGGTTTTTTTAATTGTTATTTATTTATTTATTTTTTGGTAACAGCGATAAGTGTTAAACCCAGGGCCTTGTGTATGCTAGGTATCTGTCTATTACTTAGTCACATCCCCTGCCAAATATCATGGCTTTGGAAAATGCCAAGCTCTCCCCAACAAGAGAGGGGAGAGCACAAATACCTGTCTATCTATCTGTTTGTCTATCTGTCTGTCTGTCTATCTATCTCCCACACACACACATACACACACACATACGCATACTCAGCCAGATTTGGTGGCACACACCTTGAATCTCCCAGCAATTGAGAGGCAGGGGCAGATGGATCTCTGTGAGTTCAGAGCCAGCCTGGTCTATGTATGGAGTTCAAGCCACTAAAAGCCATACAGTGAGAATTTGTCTCAAAATAGACAGGCAAGACAGTTAAAATGTTTCCCTTAATATATATCATGTATTAGGTTCCCCTTTGATTTCAAGCTAAAGTTAAATTTTATTGATGGAAAATACTTGTGTACTTTTCCCTTGCAAATATTTGAAATTACTCTTCAGTAACAGAATAGTAAAAAATTTGAGCTGGCTAGGTGAATCCATAGGTAAAAATTTTTTCCACCAAGTCTGACAACCTGCATTTGATCCCCAGCCCCACATGTTGAAAGGTAAAAGCTAACTTCTATAAGTTGTTCTCTGACCTTTACATGCACAGCTGGTGCATTTGAACACACATAGATACATACTAAACAAATAAATGTAAAATAAAAATTTTTAATTAATTCATCAATTCACAGAATCTCAGGCTATGTATAACATAGAATAAGTACTAGCTCTCCTATGATTTTGAACAAGGTTATTTTCCTGAAGGGATTGGAGAGATGGCTTTGTGGTTAAAAGCATTTGCAGAGGACCCAGGTTCAGTTCCCAGCACCTACATGGTGCCTCACAACCATCCTTAACTCCACTTTTGATGGATTTGACACCTCTTCTAACCTCTATAAGCACCAAACACACATACACATGTATACATATAGGTAAAACACTCATATACATAAAAATTTTTAAAATATATTTTTTAAAAGGCTACATTCAGATAGTATATGAAGATGATTTCACATATTGTTTGGTAACAGGACAAAACAGTGTTCATTTGTCTAAACTTTGTCTTTGGGGAAACTGTCAAAATCAAGAAAAATGAAATCGAATTTATGAAACATTCTTAATTTAACTTTCTGGTAAATACAAATGTTAGCATACCTTCCATGGGACCCATAGCATGTCTTTTTTGATTCTCTTTGAAAGATAACATGAGAGGCAAGATGCGTTGTTGCATTTTTAGTAAGTATTTGTAACTCTTGTGCTGATCCTAGATTTTTTGCTGCTTCTATAAATTCCTGATTTGCTGGTTCCCTTCAAAAGCAAAAATTTATGCATAAGTGGCTGCCTTGCTTAATGAGCTAAAAACTGTGTAGACTCTAGAATTCAGGGTTTTTTTTTGTGGCCTAGGACAATGGAGATTGGCTGGGGCACTATGCTTGCTGGTACTTCTGAATCCTAGAATGGGATAGTTCTGATGCTCCAAATTTCTTAAGTTGAAATTTTATTCCTGACTAATTATGAAATCAATCATTAATCATTTTGAATTTTATAAAACTACTTTCTTGCTGTAATCTTAAAATTAATCCTCTGATGTATAATTGGAGAAATTTGTTCTTTTGTTTTAAGAGTTATTCTTTGCTTGCTAATGGACAAAGATTTGCTTTGCTACATGTTTAAAAATCATGGTTGAGTTTTTACATAATGTGCGCCTTGGTCAAATACTCAGTTATTACCTGTATTCACTAAGGTTTTTAAAAATTACTCCTTTGAAAGTAAGAAAAATGCAAACCTTTTCATGGGTTTGATGGCTGAGACAGGGTCATTAAGTCATCCCTTAGATGGCTTTTCAGCTCCTTAGCTAGGTAGCTTCTTCTTGGAAGATCTTAAAAAGAAAATGATGATTAAGAATTAAAGACTCACTAAGAATATATTATATGAGGGAAAAAAAGAAGGAATGGGCAAAAGCAGAGATAGCCATTGTAAACTACAGTTTTTGTCTGGATTTTTGACTAAGTACTTGACCAGTATTTAGCACATTCACAACCTGGCTTTGATTTCCGTAGTGCCTCATCATTCTACCACTTCATGTTGTAACCATACCCAGACTTAGTAGATTTGTGTATATGTATGTAAAGTCCTCAGATCAGCCCCTCCAAGAGTCTGAGAGACAACTGTAATGCCAGTCTTTTCATTTCTACCTTGAACACTGCAGGAATATAAAGCCATCATGCTGCCACCATGTTGGGTAGGCAAAGATGATTTCCTCCTATTTTTCCAACAGAATAATTGTTTAGTCAGAAAAGCTTCTTCGCTTCATTTAAAAATAATATCTGGTCATATGTAACCTGTACCAATTTCTTTTATCCATGATTGCTACCATATAATTGGGCCATTCAATGACAGAGAGTGATGGGATTAGTAATTCTGATTTTAAAATCTAGATTAAGTGAACTCAGCTAACTGTGGTGTTCAAATTCCATTTTATTTCAGCACCCTCACTCTTCGTTTTATTTTATTTTCTTCTTCTGGGCATTAAACTCGGGTCTTTTACACTTGCTAAGCAAGCATTTTACTTCCTGAGCTAAACCCATAGCCCCTTCCCAATTCTTAAGTAGAATTCTGTTTTATTTTGCTATTGAGTATGACCAAATTGAGGACAGCTATATATTGATATCAGTTTTTTATCAGCTTAGATTCTTGGGATCCAACTATGTCAATTATTTAAATCTCTATGCTATTATTTTTGTTCTTCCAGAATTAAAACTTTAAGATACTTGGGTCTCCTATTTTCTCAGGCAGCCCCTACTTTGTTTTTTTTGACACAGGGTCAGACTGACCTTTATATAGCTGAGGATGACTCTGAACTCGATTCTTGTATGCTGGAATTACATGCTGCCCATCCATGTTTAAGTTCTTCATTCATAAAATTATTAAATCTATACTTATTTTTATCATTATTTCCTAAATTACTACAGTCAACATTGCTGAGGCTGATGTTTTATGTTTGTCTATTTATTTTTTATGTCTCCTTTTCCCTTATGGTCATTACTATAACTATAGGAAATGTACCCTCTCCAAATGCGCCTCTAAAGCGGGTGTTAGCCTATACAGGCTGTTTTAGTAGAATGCAAACCATCAAGGAAATTCATGAATATCTATCTCAAAGGCTTCGCATTAAAGAGGAAGATATGCGACTGTGGCTGTACAATAGTGAGGTAAGCTCAGAGTCATGAAAAGTCTGATGTTAAATTATGCTGGGGATATAGTCCAGTGGTAGAACATTTGTCTACTGTGTACTAGGTTCTGGGTTTGTCTTTCTTATTTATTTATTTATTTATTTATTTTTATTTTTATTTTTTTATTTTATCGAGTCAGGGTTTCTCTGTATAGCCCTGGCTGTCCTGGAACTCACTCTGTAGACCAGGCTGGCCTCTAACTCAGAAATCCGCCTGCCTCTGCCTCCTAAGAGCTGCAATTAAAGGCATGCTCCACCACCGCCCAGCCAGGTTCTGGGTTTTAGAAAGAGTTAAATCATATCTCATAAATACGAGAGTTTGTATGTGGTAGTTATGCTAAATGCCATGTCTGGGGTATCAGTGGAAACTTTAGACTTTTAAGTTGTGTATGTATACATGCAAACATTTGTCTCCTGAGATCATCATGACAGATGATCAACATGAGCTGTACCATCTTGTAAAGATTGCTGTTGCATTATAATAAAGTAAGAGCAAATTGATTTTACATTGTGTTTTACCTGCATGTATAGCTGCTGCATGCCTGGTGCCTATGGGAACCAGAAGAGATGGTCAGATTCTCTAGAGTTAAGAGGGTTTTAACTATCATGTGTGCAAGTAATGGAGCACTGGTAATCTGCAAAGAAGAACAAGTGCTCTTAACCACTGAGCCATCTCTTTAGCCTGATCTTTTTTTGTTTTTAATCTAAATAGATTTCTTGTTAGATTTATTTTGAAGTTGCTTATACACTTTAAAAATAAAAAGTACATAGTGAAAATTCTTCATTTCTGTCCCTGGCCTTTGTCTTCCTTAGAGGCAATGCTATCAAATGTCTTTATGTTTTTCCCAGTATTTCATTATTGCTTGTACTCTGAAGCTAGTTCAGAAGTACAGTTTTCCCCAGTTCACTGTTCCCTAGAACATTCTTTCTTATGCTCTTCTTTTTTTCTTTTTTTTAAACATTATTTATTTATTTAATATATGTTAGTACACTGACACTGTCTTTAGATACACCAGTAGAGGGCATCTGATCCCATTACAGATGGTTATAAGCTACCATGTGGTTGCTGGGAATTGAACTCAGGACCTCTGGAAAAGCAGTGATCTTAACCACTGCACCATCTCTCCAGCCCTCTTATGTCCTTCTTTAGTCACCATTGAGAAGCATAATCTTACAGTAATTAAGGGAAGAGTTTGTGTGATCAAGAAAGGAAAATGTGGGTAGCGACAGTTAAATTCAGTTTGCAAGTTACAAAGTTTCATTGCCAGGAATTAAATTCTGACTTTGCCAATTTGTGTAACTGAGGCAAGTCACTTAATGCTGTATACCGCAGTTTTCACAGAAAGGAGAAATGGAGATTTCTTTTCTGCAAATTCTGTAGTCTCAGCGAACTTTGGTTTGGACTTTGGTGACCTGTCTACTCTCTCCACAAATTATATATAATTTTATTTCAATAACATGAAAACATTTATAAAATGGTAGAACACATCATTCCTTCACTTTGGCACCTAAACTATAGATTCGCACAACTAAATATCTGTAACATGAATTATATAAGTGCAAAGGAATAGTAATTATCATTCTTTTTTTTTTATCATTCATTTTTATTATTGGATTTGTTTCAAAGTAACAAAACGTTCCCCCTCTACAGAACTATCTGACTCTTCTGGATGATGAGGATCATAGATTGGAATATTTGAAAATCCAGGATGAGCAGCACCTGGTAATTGAAGGTACAAAATGGAAATGTGCATCTGTATTAGATTGGGGAAGCAGTTGTGGTTGCAGTTGTGGGGGAGGGTTTGGCATTGTTCTGGGATTTTTAGTGGGTTTGGTTTGGTATTTGTTTTTCTATTTTTGAGACAGAATAGACCAGGCTGACCTTGAACTATACAGAATAGCGGAGGAAAACCTTTGATTTCTGATCCTCTTGCCTCTGCCTCCCAAATGATTGCATCTAGTTTTAGTTTAGGGTAAGACTTTAAAGAATTACTCACTAGAAATCCTATCTTAAAATTTTTCTCAAGATAGTTAGAATTATATTTTTTATTTTAAAGTAGACCCATTGAACTTCTACTATCTCTTACCTGCTAGATTTTTTTTAAAAAGAAAAATGGTGTGTGTGTTTGTAGCCTTAGGCTGAGAAGTTTTATAAAATTTTCAGGCTACCACTTTGAGTTTGAGTGAATATACCAATATTTTCTTCCCGATACTGGAGATTGAACCTAGGATCTCATGTATGTGAGATGACTATGTTATGCTCTCAGCTCCTCTCTTAGACTTCCATTATCCATCAGCACTGGCCCCTGACCAACATTGCGGAAATGTGCAATTTCCTCATTCAGCCATAATTTACACATTCGTGTTGTTGAAATTGTGGTATTTTTTCCCATTACATCTCATGAAATGTTATGAGTTAACCCCACCCCACAGACCTCTGAACTCCTTGGGGCTTCCAGTCTCTTGAGGGCTAGGTGCAGTTTCTCCGACTGAACCCAGACCCAGCAGTACTCCACTGTATTTATGTGTTGGGGACCTCATTTTAAAAATTCTCTAGACCTTTCTGCAAATACAACCATTCTCTTTCACTCACTGTTGTATGTTGGACATATCTTAGAAAAGCTAGGTGCATCTGATCAAATTAATGGATTACCTCAATCAGTGATTGTAAGTTTAGTGAGAATGTTTTTGTATTCCTGATGTTTTAAGTTTGGGAAATTTTAACCCCTTTAATCTCAGCACTTGGGAGGCAGAGACAGGCGGATTTCTGAGTTCGAGGCCAGCCTGGTCTACAGAGTGAGTTCCAGGACAGCCAGGACTACACAGAGAAACCCTGTCTCAAAAAAAAAAAAAAAAAAAAAAAAAAAAAAAAATTTGGGAAATTTTACTAAGCTTAATTTACTTTTGTGGGTGGTTAAATATAATTTTACTTTAAATTTGTAATTGAATTAGTACCTTATAACTTTAAGGTACCTAGAAAAAAGAGTTGAAATGAACAAACTATAATAGCATTTATGTGTGCAGATGCCATGATAAAATCCACTACTTTGTATACTAATCTGAAAAAAAAAATCAATGAAAAAAAAGTAATAATGTAGCTCTGTTAGTAGAGTGCTTGCCTAGCATGCATGAATTTTATTACTATACCACATATAGCCAGCCATAGTGGTGTGTACCTGTAATCCCAGCACTTAGGAAGTGGAGACTGGTTAATTTTGATCACACATGGCATGTTTGAGACCAGCTTGGGCTACATGAAACACTCAGAATATAAAAAGACTTGCAGTTGTTTCAGAGCTAGTTACTAAAACATACTTGATTTTTTTTTTCTTAAATTTCTGATTTAGCAATAACTTTTGTAACAAAGAACTTGGATGAATATGAATTGTTTGAATAATAAGTTAATACATTCCAATCTGTCTTTCCAGTTCGCAACAAAGATATGAGTTGGCCTGAAGAAATGTCCTTTATAGCAAACAGTAGCAAAATAGATAGACATAAAGGTAAGTCAGCATATTATTTTTCCAGTCTTATCTCTTGTAGTTGGAGATATTCTCACTATGTCATTTAGGCTATGCTTCAACATTTGTTCTAACCCCTGCCTGTGAAAAGCTAAGATTACAGGTGTTTGCCACCATCTATAGGGAGGATTATACATGTTTGACAGCATGTGTATAGTAGAGGATTGCAAATTCAATCATCAATGGGAGGAGAGGCCCTCGGCCCTGTGAAGGTTCTATGCCCCAGTGTGTAGGGGAATGCCAGGGCCAATAAGTGGGAGAGGGTGGGTGGTGAGCGGCGGAGGGGGTGGGGGGGAGAAGCAACAGGGGTTTGTTCTTGTTGTGTTTGTTTGTTTGTTTGTTTGTTTGTTGGAGGAGAAACTGGGAAAGGAGAAATTTACATGTAAATAAAGGAAATATCTAAAAAAAAAAAAAAAAGTAAAATGGAGATGCTATTGAGGAAGGAACCCACATCATCCTCTGGTATCAAATACCACATATGTACACATTCAAATAATTATTCACATACATATTTTTTGTTGATTTGTTTTGTTTCAAAATAGTGCCTGGTAGGAAATGTTATGGTAGATATGACCAAATTATGTTGTATTACATACATGAAATTCTCAAAGAATACTTTTTTAATTTTTAGATTTTATTTTTTACTTTATTTGTAAGGGTGTTTTGATTGCAGGTATGTCTGTGCACCACAGGTGTGCCTGGTACCTTCAGGGTTCAACATTAGTAGATCCTTGGGTCTGGAGTTATAGACAGTTGTGAACCTCCACATGGGTGCTGAGAATCAAAACCAGGTCCTCTGGAAGAACAGCAAGTTCTCTCAACTAATACTGGACCACTCCTCAAAGAATAAGTTAGTTAGTTAGACCACCTCTCAAAGTTAGGTTGGTTTGGTTTTTTTGAGACAGGGTTTCTCTGTGTATCCTTGCTGTCCTGAAACTCACTGTATAGGTCAGACTGGCCTTGAACTCAAGAGATTAGCCTGGCTCCATCTCCCAAGTGCTGGGATTAAGATGTGTACATCACTGCCTGGCTTTTTTTTTTAATAAATTGTTTTAAATTTCCTTTTCTTTTTAAAATCTTAAGATTTTACTATATGGCCCAGAATACATGATTTTCCAGTGCAACCTTCCTACTACTAGGATCACAGGTGTGTACCAGCATGCCCAGCATAAAAAAATCCTTGGAGAACTTAACTCTAGGGTGTTTTTCTTTTTTTTTTTCTTTTTTGTTTTTTGGGTTTTTTTTTTTTTATTTGTTTGTTTGTTTTTTGAGACAGGGTTTCTCTGTGTAGCCCTGGCTGTCCTGGAACTCACTCTGTAGACCAGGCTGGCTTAGCTTAAACAGGACCTCATATTGAACTCCTAATCCTCTTGTTTCTGAATCCCAAGTATTGGGATTATGTAAGTGTGCTACCATGACTAGCATGAGATACCAGCAGCCACAACAAGAAAAAATATTTCTAGGTCACAAATGAGTAAGGATCATTATGTTTGGCAAAGACACTCCATGAAAAACGAACGTAAAAGACCCTGATTCAATATTTTTTAAGATTAGCACCATTTATCTGACTAAAAGAATATTTTAAATCACCATGTTGAAAAGTGTGGTAGCACATGCCTATAATGCCAGTACATGGAAGGTTAATGCAGGAGGATTCCTAGTTTGAGGCTAGCTTTTGCTATTAAGTAAGTCTCTGTCAAAAAAGAGAAAGAAAAACCAGAATAACTAAATTGAATACAAATAACCATTCCACAGTATGTTACTGTTGCTAGGCTTTTGTCTCATGTTATTTGTTGCAGTTCCCACAGAAAAGGGCGCCACAGGCTTGAGTAACCTGGGAAACACATGCTTCATGAACTCAAGCATCCAGTGTGTGAGTAACACACAGCCACTGACACAGTACTTTATCTCAGGGAGACATCTTTATGAACTCAACAGGTAATCTTTGACCCACCAGCAGTTTACCCTCTATAGCTTTGATCTGAAATCTAGTATTGCTTAAATTTCCTCTTCCTTTAATTTAAAGAGGAAATGTTATGCCATTGCCTTATCAAATTTGAAGTAAGGGCCTATCTCATGATAGGTAGGTTTTGTGCCCACATGATTGTGAATTATGGATAAATCTTTGGCAACAAATTTTTCTCTCAAACTTCTAGGACAAATCCCATTGGTATGAAAGGCCATATGGCTAAATGCTATGGCGATTTGGTGCAGGAACTTTGGAGTGGAACTCAGAAGAATGTTGCCCCCTTAAAGCTTCGGGTAAGCAGACTAAAATACTATGAAAATGTGTAATTCCTTAATAGTTCTTTTATTACTTTTATTAAATTTTCTGTTAGCTTTTTTAGTATTTTTTTTTAATCTTCCACTAAGTGTAGCCTAGATGTTTGTATGTGTTCAAGTGAATGGAAAATACTGTTGGGTATGTAGTTAATAGGAAGAAAAGATCTTTGAGATATTGATCATTTTATAAGCTTACCAACTGCTTTACTTATATGAAGAGCAAACCCTTTTGATACTCTTTGGCTACTAGCATTGCTAAGTTGTTTGTAAATCTTGAAAGTTAAATGTTCTGCTCTAAGATCTCTAACAGTAAAAACTAAGATAAAAGAAGACAAGACTAAGTAAATAGAAGAAAAATATGGACTAGGAAATCTTTTCATGTGAAGAATTGCCATTTTACTATTTATATAAATACAAATTCATAAGTATAAATTAAATATCTGTGTGAGTGAAGAGCTGTTTGCTTCAATAGTGTCTTAGGGTTTTATTGCTGTGATATAAATTAAATATCTATGTGAATAAAGAACTATTTGCTTTATTGAAACATCAAGACTAGAGTAACTCTTAGGAAGGAAAAATTCAATTGGGGCTGGTTTACAGTTTAGAGGTTTAGTATCATGGTGGGAAATATAGTAGTGTGCAGACAGACATGGTGCTGGAGAAGGAGCTCAGAATTCTATATCTGTATCCATAGGCAGCAGGAAGAGAGAGCAACATTGGGCCTGGCTTAAGATTCTGAAACTTCAGAGCCCACCCCCAGTGACACATTTTCTCCAATAAGGCCACACCCCTAAATAGTGGCACTCCCTATGGGCTTTACGGGGACCATTTTCATTCAGACTACCACAGATGGTATCATTGGCCAAAATGCCTGTTATTTTTCTGGTCACTTGAAATTAAAGTTAGAAAGAATAACTCTTAACTAGAACTTGTTTGCTGACATAGAGGAAGACTAAATATTGTACCATTTTTTTTTCTGATGCTTATCTATGATTGAATTGTGGAACATGCTCATTCCAAATTTTATAGGATAGGAAATATTGACAGTTACTTTTCATTTTTATAGTGGACCATAGCAAAATACGCTCCCAGGTTTAATGGATTCCAGCAGCAAGACTCCCAAGAACTTCTAGCTTTCCTCTTGGATGGTCTTCATGAAGATCTCAACCGAGTCCATGAGAAACCATATGTGGAACTAAAAGACAGTGATGGCCGACCTGACTGGGAAGTAGCTGCAGAGGTTTGTTAGTTTTGAGTGTCTTTTGTTTTTAAAAAGTCTTGTGACTGGGCAGTGGTGGCGCATGCCTTTAATCCCAGCATTTGGGAGGCAGAGGCAGGCGGATTTTTGAGTTTGAGGCCAGCCTAGTCTACAGAGTGAGTTCCAGGACAGCCAGGCAACTCCTTTTCTTTCTTTTTTTTTCTATTTTTATACCTTTTAGTGTGTAAGCTGGGCAGTGTATATGTACACAGGCAATGTAGAGGCTAGAGGTTCATGTTGGATGCCTTCCCTATGTCCCACCTTATTTTGGATATGGTATCTCTCACTGAACTTCACTGCTTTAGCAGACTGGCTAACCAGCAGGCTCCAGGGAGCCTCCTGTCTGTACTTCCTAGCACTGATATGATAGACGTGCACCAAGACCCTAGGTTAACATGGAATCTGTTTTTTGTTGGCCAGCTATTCCTGAGTGTGTGCCTGCCCAGGAGTGTGGTTAACATACCCATTGTCAATCCATTTAAGATAACTAATTTTGACACTTCTAGTAGCTATCAGCTGCAAATAGCTTCTTGATTAGGGTTTGGATTTTATGCCCTCTTCCCCTTCTCTGTGCTAGGATGTTATCTAGTTTGAACTGGGGCAGGCATGCTCCACTTGGTTTTGAGTTTTTTATAAAAGCAATAAATGCAATGTTTTGACCACAAATATATGTGATACAATTTAAATTTGAACAAGAGTGTTCTGTGGTTAGAGTTTAAATCCAATATACTCACCCAGTATTTTTAGATTATATTGAAAGGCTTATCTTTTGAATTTTGAAAGTAAAATTTTATAATTCTTTTCCTTGATAGGCCTGGGACAACCATCTAAGGAGAAATAGATCAATTGTTGTGGACTTATTCCATGGTCAGCTAAGATCCCAAGTCAAATGCAAGACATGTGGCCATATAAGTGTTCGATTCGACCCTTTTAATTTTTTGTCTTTGCCACTACCAATGGACAGTTACATGCATTTAGAAATAACAGGTAGGTCACAGAGTTCTGAAAAACTGATTCATTTTCTTTATTTGGTAGCCTGAATTCATAGTTTTGTGTTTGCATTGAGTTTTCATAAGTATGAGACGTCAGCATGTTAACCCACATTAAGGCATCATTTCAGGTTTCATAGGTTTGGAGGCTGTTTCTTTGATCAGTAACGCTTTTCTTAAATTCCAGATATGGAAGAAACTTCAAAAAGCTTGTAAAGCCAATCAGACTTCTTTATCAGATAAACAAAAAAATTCTTGTATTATTCAGTATTATTCCTAAGTTTTATTTTAGTATTTACATAAAAAAAATTGTAAGCTTGAATGTTTGCTATTTGCAAGTCAGATATATCCATTTTGTAAGACTTTCACTGTAACCTGCATTTTACTAATAAAGGGTCTTTTTCTTTACTAGTAATTAAATTAGATGGTACTACCCCTATACGATATGGACTAAGACTGAATATGGATGAAAAGTACACGGGTTTGAAAAAGCAGCTGAGTGATCTCTGTGGACTTAAATCAGAGCAAATCCTTTTTGCAGAAGTGCATAGTTCTAACATAAAGGTAATATCAATTGCTCTTTCTAGGAAATCTAATTTTATTCTTCAAAGATAAGTTTCTCAATGATTTCAGTGATTGTGTTAATATCTTAGTCAATATTCTGTTGCTAGGCTCCTGTAGTCCACAGTAACCTCAGCACCACTGTCTTCATGTTCCTACTAGAGTGGCCTGAGTTAAGTCTCTAGGACCCATATGGTAGACAGAACTGCCTCCTGAAAGCTGTCCTCTGACTGACATGCATAGGCTCACACATACCTAAACCAAAACAAAAAAATGTATGTATGCCTGCCACCCCCCTCTCCTTAGCCCTCTCCCTCCCTCCCTCCCTCCTCCCTCTCTCTCTCTCTCTCTTTCCCTTTCCCCTTTCCATTTTTTTCTCTTTTCCCCTTTCCCTTTTCCCTTTTCCCTCACCTCCCCTTCCCTTCCCTTTCCTTTTTTTTAACTCAAGACAGAGGCTCACTGTGTACCCCTGGCTGTCCTGGAGCTCGCTATGTAAAACAGTCTGGCCTTGAACTCTTAAGAGGGCCACTGTGCTTCTGCTGAGATAAAAGCATTCAGCATCACACCCAGATTGTATACTATTTTCTAATCAAGAAATTTGAAAGGATTGTCTACCAGAACAGAGAAATAATAAATTAAATGATGTGGCATTTTGAGAGAAGGGAATTATCTTAATACTGCTTGCTTATATGAAGGGTAACTGTTACAGCATAGCGTTAAGATTCTCCCATCAATTGTCACTAAGATTTTTCTTTGGTTATTTTCTGTATTTTAAAAAATTTCATTCTGTAATCCCAGCACTTGGGAGGCAGAGGCAGAGGCAGGCGGATTTCTGAGTTCGAGGCCAGCCTGGTCTACAGAGTGAGTTTCAGGACAACCAGGACTACACAGAGAAACCCTGTCTTGGGAAAAAAAAAAGTTCATTCTATTTTAGTTTTATTTTAAATAATGTATATGTATTTGTGTCTGTGTGTGGGTATGTGCATTTAAGTGAAGATGCCTTCAAAGGCACACCAGGATCTAGAGTTATCTGATACGGTTTCTGGGAGTTAAACGCAGGTCCTTTGAAAAAAATACGTGCTCTTAACCACAGCACCATCTCTCTGGCCCTTTTTCTTTTTGATGTATGGGTATTTTGCCTATGTGTATATCTTTGTATCATGTACATATGTCTTGGTGCCTGCAGAGGCCAGAAGATGTGGAATTAGAACTATAAACAGTTGTGAGCTGCCATGTAAGTGCTGAGAATCATCATACTTGGATCCTCTGGAGGAGCAGCCAGTATTCTGAGCCATCTCTAGCTCCTTTTATATTTATGAATATGTATTTATGAACATAAATCAGCCCTTTACACTAGAAGCCTTTGTTTTAGCCTCTTACACAATCACAGATCAAAGATAATTCAGAAAATAAAATACTGCTTTGAAACACTTTTCTTTCCTTGTCATTATTCCTTAAATAATAGTCTTTACAACTATTTACATCACGTTTTTTCTGTTAAATATTAGGTAATGGTGATTTAAATGAAGTGGATAAACTATATGCAGTACTATTCTGTTTTACAATGGATTTGCATCTACAGATAGTAGGAGGTCAGCAAAGGGCATTGAATCTCCTAGAACTGTAGTTCTGGTGGTTGTGAACTGCCCTGTGAGTGCTGAGGACCAGTTCTGGAACTCAGCAAGAACAACAATTGTTCTTTAACTGCTGAGCTATCTCTCCAGTTTCCATTGACTATGTTTTACTTTTCAAAATGCTAATAAATTAGAAAATAAGTAAATTCACCTTCCTCCTACCTCAACCTTCCAAGAAGTTATGATTACAGACTCCTGCACTCTGAACAGAGCCTCACCAGGTTGACATTTTTGTTGTTGTTTTTTTTTTTTTTTTTAAGACCAAGTCTTACTCTCTGTAGCCTACCTAGCCTGGGTCTCACTATGTAGACCAGCCTGGTCTTGAACTCAAAAAGACCCCCCTTCTCTGCTGCAGTTAAAGGTGTGTGCCATCACACCCAGGCTGCAGTGACTTTTTTTAAAGAAAAAAAAATTAAATGTAAAGAGATCTGTCAGGGTTTGCAGTTTAGATAGTTGAGACAAAAGGTAAAACTTCCACTCACCCACAGCAAACTTCCTTCCTATGGACAGGGACACGCATGTTCTTTAGCAGGGAGGTGAATTGAAGCTATTTTATCCACCATCCATCTTCAGGTAGCCAAAGAAGATTGTTTGTTTTTACTGATGTGGTGGTTCATACCTTTAGTCCCAGCAGAAGTAAAGGTAGGCAGATCTCTGTGAGCTGGAGATTATCGTGGTCCACATTGTCTTCCAGAGCTACATAATGAGAACTTGTCTAAAAAAAATTTCTGTACATCACAAAGATAATTTTTCTATCTTATCTAAAACCTTTTCTTTCTTTCTTATTTGCTTGTTTTTGTTTTGTTTTATTGTTTTTCTTTCTTTCTGTAGAACTTCCCTCAGGACAACCAAAAAGTTCGACTCTCAGTGAGTGGATTTTTGTGTGCATTTGAAATTCCTATTCCTGCATCTCCAGTTTCAGCTTGCAGTCCAATTCAAACAGGTAAGATAGAACTAGAGTTCCTTCTCATGAGTGCAATGTTGAACATTGGTCTAGGACCAGCACAATAGTTCAGCTGATAAAGAGACTTGCAGCCAAGTGTAATGACCTGAGTTTAGCCTCAGAACTCCCAATGGAGAGACCTGAGTCCTGCAAATTGTTCTCTGACTTTCACATGCATACTGTGGTATGTGCTTATACACACATATGTGCATATATACGGAAATATAGTAAATATTGGTCTAAGAGTTATAATCTTTTTTTTTTTCAAGACAAGGTTTCTCTGTGTAGCCCTGGCTGTCCTGGAACTCACTCTGTAGACCAGGCTGGCCTCCAACTCAGAAATCTGCCTGCCTCTGCTTATAATCTTTTGTTTATTTGTTTGTTTCTTTTTTTGTTTTCGAGACAGGGTTTCTCTGTGTAGCCCAGGCTGTCCTAGAACTCACTATGTAGACCAGGCTGGCCTCAAACTCAGAAATCCACCTGCCTCTGCTTCCCAAGTGCTGGGGCTGGGATTAAAGGCGTGTTCCACCACCGCGCCCCGAGTGGCAATCTTTTTAAATATATGTTATGCTCAAATGCATTTTTGAGCCCCGAAAAAACCTTTGCCTGGAGATTTTTCTAAATTCTTTTTTTTTTTTTTTTTAAGACTTTACTTTATTATTTTATATATATGAGTACACTATAGCTATCTTCAGACACACCAGAAGAGGGCATTGGATCTCATTACAGATGGTTGTGAGCCACCATGTTGTTGCTGGGATTTGAACTCAGGACCTCTGGAAGAGCAGTCGGTGCTGTTAACCACTGAGCCACCTTTCCAGCCCTTTTCTAAGATTTTTTTTGGGGGGAGGGGGGTAGTTGAGACAGGGTTTCTCTGTGTAGCCCTGTCTGTCCTGCATTTCACTCTGTAGACCAGGCAAGCTGGCCTTGAACTCAGAAATCCACCTGCTTCTGCCTCCCAAGTGCTGGGATTAAAGGCGTGCACCACCACTGGCCAGCTAAGAATTCTAATAACCATTTGATTCAGATTTTTCTTTTGATTGATGGAAAATCTAAAATTGAGAAACAGTAAGCAAACTAGGTAGGTAGCTCTTAGCTCATATATATACCATTAACATTCATATCTCTTGTCACTCTTTCTAATAGTAAAGTGGCACAGATGGTATGAAAGGAACTTACTACCAGAAAGTATAAACAACAAATTTAGCTAAATAGGAAATTGTTGTCCAGTTATTACACATGCTTTAATATAATTGGTCAGTCAGTTCTTTTGGCTTCATATACTTTGTCATTTTATTTTGGTACTAAGTGTCTAACCCGACTGTTCTTCTGAAGGTTCTGAGTTCAAGTCCCAGCAACCACATGGTGGCTCACAACCACTCGTAATGAGATCTGACACCCTCTTCTGGTGTGTCTGAAGTTAGCTACAGTGTACTAATGTATAATGATAAATCTTTAAAAAAAAAAAAAAAAGCTGGGCAGTGGTGGCGCACGCCTTTAATCCCAGCACTTGGGAGGCAGAGGCAGGCAGATTTCTGAGTTTGAGGCCAGCCTGGTCTCCAGAGTGAGTTCCAGGACAACCAGGGCTATACAGAGAAACCCTGTCTCGGAAAAAAAAAAAAATTAACAACTGGCTTAACAGCCAAATTGGATAGAATATTTAGAGAGAAATGGAGAGTTTTAAAGAAGAGGAAAAGGCAAATTAATGATAGAGACGTTTGTACACCACATACTCATGGGATTGTTGCAGAAGGTCTACTGAACAGTTACCACAGTTTGTTATTTGCCCTTTAGTCATAAGCATGAGTTATAAAATAAATTCTAAACTTTAAAATTGCCAATAAATTTAGAATTGTTACTTGGTCTATACGTTCTTTGTCCTGAATTAGGAAAGTCAACACTATCAGTGTTCAAGACTCAAAATACTTAAGGAAAGGTAATAGTGGTACAAGGTTATGATACTGTGCACATCTCTGAATTTATAGATTGCTCCTCTTCTCCATCTACAAATGGATTGTTCGCCTTGACTACCAATGGGGATCTGCCTCGACCTCTATTCATCCCCAATGGAATGCCAAATACAGTTGTACCATGTGGAACTGAGAAGAATGTCACAAATGGAATAGTGAATGGTCATATGCCACCTCTTCCTGATGATCCCTTTACAGGCTATATCATTGCAGTCCACCGAAAAATGGTTAGTTAAATATTATGCAACTTACTTTTGGTCATGTCAGCTATCATTGGTGAAATGCAGTTATTTTGTCTCTTTCAAGTGTTTCTTGAACATACTCTCATTTTATCATATATGCTTATCCATATCAAATTGATTGCTGTTATAGGAAATAACATTCCTTACTATATGTTAAGAGGCAGCAGAATGCTGGGTGAGAGGTGGTGTCCACTTGCAGTCCTAACACTGGAAAGACTGAGATGGGAGAATCATGAGTTGGAGGCCATAGAAAGTTCCAGGCTAACCTGAACTAAATATTAAGATTGGGCTTCAAACATACCAAAACTAAGAGAGTGCAGGATAGCCAGTACACACAAGTAATGCTTCTCCTATAATGTGTGTTCCACATGTATAGCCTTATACATCTCTGCCATGTAAATGTGAGTTCCTTTGGAAAACATTTTATTATTACCATTGTGTGGTGTTTGGAGGACACAAGAATCTTATTTTTTTAATATTTATTTATTTTATTTATATAAATACACTGTAGCTGTCTTCAGACACACCAGAAGAGGGCATCAGATCCCATGGTTGTGAGCCACTCTGTGGTTGCTGGGACTTGAACTCAGGACCTCTGGAAGAGCAGTCAGTGCTCTTAACCACTGAGCCATCTCTCCAGCCCCACAAGAATATTCTTTGCCAATTTTTTTGTAATTCTTCCTTGCTAAACCAACTCCTTCCATTGAAGGCTAATTTTTAATTTTTTTTAAATTAAAAAACTTGAGGGCAGGACTGAAGAGATTATTTTTTTAGTTAAGAGCATCGACTGCTCTTCTAGAAGACCCAAGTTTGAATTCTAGTTATCTACATTGCAGCTCATGACCTACTGTTACTCTAGTTTCAGGGGATCCAGTGCTGTCTTCTGGGTCTCCGTGGGCACTACATGCATGTGCTGTACAAACATAGCATTCGAGAAAAACACCTATACACATAAAACAAAAATAGATTTTTTTTTTTTTTTAATGTGTGGGAAGGGGAGGTTGGTGAGATGTCTTAGTAGTTATAGGACTTGCCAGACAACCATGAGGACAAGTTAGAATTTGGCGTCCCAGAACCTGTCTAATGCCAGCTGGAGGTCTTGCATTAGCGGTAATTGCATCTTCGAAGACAGACACAGTGAATTCCCAGAGCACACTGGCTAGCAAGACTGGCTGTGTCAGCAAACTTCAGGTTTAATTAAAACAACCTGCCTCAAATCCCAGCACTTGGAAAGCAGAGGCAGGCAGATCTCTGAGTTTGAGGCCAGCCTGGTCTACAAAGGAAGTTCTAGGACAGGTAGGAATACACAAAAAACAAAAAACAAAAAACAAAAAAAAACAAAAAAAGAACCTGCTTCCATGAACTGTAAGAGTAATCAAAGATTGTTTCCACCATCAACTTTGGGCCTAAATGTGTGTGTCCACACATATGAAAAATTAAAAAAAGACTTGAAAACTGGTCAGTAAGTGATCGGGTCATAGTGGCAACTTAGAAAAAGAAAAAGAGAATTATGCCAATAATTGCACAAACTGTACAGTAGCTCTAATTCTGCTACTGGATAGTCAGTTGAACCCATTAGGCTTTGATATCAGCATCTTATAAAACAAAAGAGTTTAAGTGATGTACACATTTAATCCAGCACTCTGGAGGCAAAGGCAAGTGAATCTCTCGGAGTTTGAGGCCAGCCTGGTCTACAACAAATTTCAGGACAGCCATGACTATACAGTGAGACCCTGTCTCAAAAAAATTAATAAAATTAATAAAAGAGTTTTGCTTGGTAATTTCTTTTTTTTTTCAAAGATGTATTTATTTACTATTATATGTAAATACACTGTAGCTGTCTTCAGACACTCCAGAAGAGGGCATCAGATTTCATTATGGGTGGTTGTGAGCCACCATGTGGTTGCTGGGATTTGAACTCAGGACCTTCGGAAGAACAGTCAGTGCTCTTACCTGCTGAGCCATCTCTCCAGCCCTGCTTGGTAATTTCCAAGAGCCGTTAGTTATCCCTGCCACTGTTTATAACTCACTCTTTGGCTTGGGCGTATTGTTTAGTAGTAGAGTATTTGCCTAGCACCAAAAAGTGGGGAGGGAAAAGAAAAAGAGAACAAATTGTATCCTCAGTTATTATATTTATTGGCTAAAATATTCTACCCTGCTCATAAGAAGAAAATAAAAGTCATTACATACCTGTAATCTCAGCACTTAAGCTGCTGACACAGGATGAGCTTGAGTTCTGGCGAGCCTTGACATACATAATAAGACTCTAGTTTTTTGGTTTTGTTTTTGTTTTTTGTTCTTTGTTTTGTTTTGTTTTGTTTTTGTTTTTTTTTCGAGACAGGATCTCGAAAGAGACCAGCAAGAATCTGTTTTTAAAAAAAAACAAAAGGGCTGGCGAGATGGCTCAGCGGGTAAGAGCACTGACTGCTCTTCCGAAGGTCCTGAGTTCAGATCCCAGCAACCACATGATGGCTCACAACCATCCGTAATGAATCGGACGCCCTCTTCTGGTGTGTCTGAAGACAGCTACAGTGTATTACGCCCGAGCAAGCAGAGCCGGAGCAAGCAGAGCCGGAGCAAGCAGGCTGGAGCAAGGAGAGGTCCCGAGTTCAATTCCCAGCAGCCACATAGTGGCTCACAGCCATCTATACTGCTACAGTATACTCATATAAATAAAATAAATCTTTAAAAAACAAAAAACAAAAATAGTTGGTGCTAGAGATATGGCTCAGCACCAAAGAGCAGTGGCTGCTCTTCCAGAGGAACTTTGTTCAATTCCCAGCATATACATGGCAGCTCACACCTGCCTGTAACAGTGGGCCTCTGGCAGACACCCTCACACAGACATACATGCAGGCAGAAAACCAATGAACATAAAATAAAAATAAATTACATATTTTAAATGTTTAAAAGGAAGTTAGGAAGGAGAAGAAAAGAAAAGGAAATGAGCTTTGTGGAGAGACAATATTAGTGTGTTTAAAAAAACAAGTACAGCCGGGTTTTAAAAAACAAAGGAGTGCTGGGCAATGGTGGCACACGCCTTTAATCCAGCACTCGGGAGGCAGAGGCAGGCGGATTTCCGAGTTCAAGGCCAGCCTGGTCTACAGAGTGAGTTCCAGGACAGCCAAGGCTACACAGAGAAACCCTGTCGAGAGAGAGAGAGAGAGAGAGAGAGAGAGAGAGAGAGAGAGAGGGAATTGGCAGAGTGTATATGTGAAGGACTCATAATTACATATGTAAAAACTCTTTGCAAAAAGTAAGACTGAATTTACCAATTACAGAATTTAGACATAAAGATATCTTGGTGGCAGATATGCACCATTTATCTCTAAAATACTTTAACTATATTTTTTAAATTATATATCTAAAACCCCATTTCAATACAAATAAATTTCACAAATCACACAGGAAGCATCTATATAGAAAACAATAATAGAAATAGAATAATAGGGGATGGAGAGATGACTCAGAGGTTAAGAGCACTGACTGCACTTCCAGCGGTCCTGAGTTCAATTCCTAGCAACCACATGGTGGCTCACAACAATCTGTAATGGGATCCGATGTACTCTTCTGGAGTGTGTGAAGGCAGCTACAGTGTACGCATATACATAAAAATGACTAAATCTTTAAGAACAACAGTAGTAAAAAGAAAAGCGTTTTTAAAAAACGAAAAAAGAAATAGAATAATAGAAAACTAAAATATTGGTGCTGGAGAAATTGCTTATTAGTTAAAATCCACCTGCTATTCTTCTAGAAGACTCAGGTTTAATTCCCAGCACCACATGACATAAAAAAATTTGCCAGGTGGTGGTGGTGCATGCCTTTAATCCCAGCACTTAGGAGGCAGAGGCAAGTGGATTTCTGAGTTCGAGGCCAGCCTGATCTACTGAGTGAGTTCCAGGACAACCAGGGCTATATGGAGAAAACCTGTCTTGAAAAACAAAAAAAAAACTTATATTGCTCTTCTAGAGGATGTGAGTTCAATTTCCAGTACCTAAGCCAGGCAGTACACAACTGCCTGTAGCTCCAATTCCAGGGATCTGACACCTCTGGCCTCTGTGGGCATCTGCACATTAGTTATGCTTGTACATGCACAAACATGTGTGTACGTGTACATACAATTCAAAATAAATCAAGTAATAAAGTAGGAGGAGTGATCCAACTCCACAGAGTTGTTCTTTAACCTCTGTGCACATACCATGGTGCACTTATGCGCATGCGCGCGCGCACACACACACACACACACACACATACAATACTAATTAAAATGATAGATCAGGTTCTTGCATTAAATGAAAATATTTGAAGATGTTAGTTCTTTGCAAACTTACTCAGAAACTTGATGAACAATTCTAATAAAAATGTTAAGTGTGTGTATGGGTATTTTGCCTATATGTATATCTTCACTCCACGTGAATGCACTGCCCAAAGATGTTGGCTCCCCCATTTGTATGCATTCTTGTGTATGTATGACTTCATAAACCAAGCACCAGAAGAGCTAGAGGGGTGGCTCAGCATTGAAGAATACTTGCTGCTCTCGCAAAGGTCTTAGGTTCAGTTTTTAGCTCCTAGGCTACTCACAACTAATTCTGTCTCCCTGGGATCCACTGCTCATTTTGGCCATCTTGGGGACCAGGCATACAAGTGGTCCACATATATACAGACACTCAAGTACATAAAACACATATAAAGTTTTAAAGAATAAACAAGATGCTCTTAAAGGGTAAAACATAAGAAGTGAAGCTACCAAATTGCAGTTTATTTTATAAGCTGACATGTAAGACAGTGATATTAGTGTGAAATGGGACAAATAATTCAGTGCAATAGAATGTAAAAATCAAAAAGAACTTGTTTTCATACTCATGGAACTCTTCTAGCCTCAGTCTCCTGAGGTAGGTATGAGCTACTACCATGCCCAGCTTGAAATAAAATCTTAATTAAAATTAGGTATTGTAACTGAGTTTAAGTTAATAGTGGCAAAATAAAATACTTTAGACGTAACACACCTGTAATCCCTTCATTTAAGAGTTAGAGACAGGAAGATCTGGAGTTCACGGCCATCTTTGGTACATGTTAATTTGGAAGCTATCCTAGCCTACACGAGCCCTGTGTCAACAATAAGTACATAGGGCTGGCGAGATGGGTTAGCATTTGGGAGTGCTTGTTGCACAGTCATAGGACCAGAGTTTGGATCACAGCACACACATGACAACTAGGTGTCCTCCATACAGCTGTACCCCGAGCTCTGGGGACAGAGGAGAGTAGTGGCAGAAGCAGGAGATCTGGGACTTGCTGGCTTCCAGATATACAGGAAAGCACATATGCAGGAGAGAGCACTTGATGCCTCCACCTATGTGTACCTACACACAAATGTGCACAGACTCACACATATATTCATACATAAAATATTTTAAATAAGTAGTATAACAGATCTGTATTAAGTCAACAGAAACATAATAGCAAAGGACAAATTAGAAACAAGATTGATTGACAGGTAAGTACAGTTGAGTGTGCACTAAGAAGTCTTTTACAAAATAATCTAGATTAACAGAAGACCAGCCTTGAGAGTTTTGGATGGTTTAGGGTTTTTTTGGTTTTGGTTTTGGTTTGTTTTTTTTCCACAGCTGCTTTCTCCAATATCCTCCCTTCCTATGACTAGTGATTATTTTGGTCATTGCCACCCTGGCATTCTTTCCAGAGGAAAACTAAGTATTAATTATTATTTTAAAAGAATGAGCTATGCAACTGTGAATAGTCTTTTTTTGAGGCAGGGTTTCTCTGTATAGCCCTGGCTGTCCTAGAACTCACTCCATAGACCAGGCTGGCCTCAAACTCAGAAATCCGCCTGCCTCTGCCTCCCAAGTGCTGGGATTAAAGGTATGTGCCACCACCACCCGGCAGAATGGTCTTTATATATGATTCATTGTGTGTGAGATTTATCTGAAATCCTAGGGGTTTTTTTTTTGTTTTGTTTTGTTTTTGAGACAAGGTTTCTCTGTGTAGCCCTGGCTGTCCTGGAACTCACTCTGTAGACCAGGCTGTCCTCGAACTCAGAAATCCGCCTGCCTCTGCCTCCCAAGTGCCTGAAATCCTAGTTTAACTCTGAAATGAGCAGTACCTAACCCTTTCAATGGGTCTCCACTTTAAGTGGTAATGGTGTCATACCTTTAATCATTGAACTTAGGAGGCAGAGGCAAATGGATTTCAGTGAGTTCAAGGCCAGCCTGGTTTATAGAATGAGTTCCAGAACAGCCAGGTCTACACAGAGAGAAACCCTGTCTTGGGGATAGAAGGGGAAGAAAATGGGTATAAATATATGTTAATTGGCAGCCTGTCTTGTCAACTCTCTCCTCTTGTTTGTACATATAGATGAGGACAGAACTGTATTTCCTGTCATCTCAGAAGAATCGTCCCAGTCTCTTTGGAATGCCACTGATTGTTCCTTGTACTGTGCATACCCGGAAAAAAGATCTCTATGATGCAGTTTGGATTCAAGTATCTCGATTGGCCAGTCCACTCCCACCTCAAGAAGCTAGTAACCATGCGCAGGATTGGTAGGTTCTAGGGTTAAGCTAAGTCCTGTGATTTCTAAATACTAAGAGTAACTTTTATGAATATGTTGTGATTAAAAAAAAAAAAAAGACCTGTTTTATATATCAACTAACCCATCCTAGTATCTAATGATTTTTTTTCGTTCTTTACTCTCACCTAAATCCCTCCTGTAATGCTTCAAGTAATATCCTTATCTTCTCTTGTTATAAAAGTGTGAATTCACCAAGAAATTTAGATCATCTCAATTCTCTGTTTAGAATGGTAGTGACATATCTAGATATGTAATCATTGAGACTTGGTGTCATCTATCAAAGTTGAACTGCAGGTCATTTTTTTGCTATTGTGGTAGTGAAAAATTAGCTTCTGTAATAACAGAATTGAAAAAAGTTTTATTCCTTGTGATAGAGTCTTGATATTAGGATACTAGTTTAAGGTATGTCTTCAACCTGTGAATAATTCATAAGCAAATTAGTTAATGGATTTGTGGTTTTAGTAAAAGTGACATTTTGGTAGAATTAAATTTGAATTAAGGGACTTCTGGGTAAGGACTTTTCCCTGGATTGGCTATTGAACTGAGTATGGATTTTTGAGAAAAAGGATAGCTTTCCAGTATGAGCAGTGGTTTGTAAGTGATCATGTCCTTTTGTGAAATGAGCTCAAGAAGGGGCAGGTTGGCCAGGCAGTGGAGACACATGCCTTTAATCCCAGCACTTAGGAGGCAGGGGCAGGTGGATTTCTGAGTTCGAGGACAGCCTGGTCTCTACAGAGTGAGTTCCAGGACAGCTAGGGCTATACAGAGAAACCCTGTCTTGGAAAACCAAAAAAAAAAAAAAAAAAAAAAAGAAGTGGCAGGTTTTAGCAAGGACAAGAATCAGATTACACTCGACATAGTTGTTATGCATGTGTGAAGTGAATTTATATGTCCTTTGCTGGAGATACAGGTGTCACCAACAAGTAGATATATAAAGCCCTAAGATGAGGGACTATTGATTAAGAGAGTAAATGTTAAAAAGAAAAATGTCCAGGACATAATTCCTGAAGCATTTCAACATTAGAAGTTAAGAGAGGAAGGAAAAGGAAGCATCCAGTAATGTCTGATCAATCAAGACTAAATGGTTGAATACCTTTAATTCCAACACTCAAGAGGTAGAAGCAGAAGGATCTGTGAGTTCAAGGCCAGCCTGGTCTGCATAGCTAGTTCCAGGAAAGCTGGAGCTACATAGAGAGACCCTGTCTCAAAAAGCAAACAATCAAAAGGAATTAAATTGTTAACCAAAAGAAAATGACCAATAATACTGAATAAGAAAAGAGACTGAATAAGAAAAGACTGCCCACTGCCTACTGTTCTGTTCCCACTGAACAAGGTAAAGACCACCAATCCAAAAAATTTTAATTGAATTATACAAGCTTTATTTTCTGTCAGACAGGGTTATCTCCCTAAGGTGGGATTTGAGAAAATAGCATCAGACACAGGAGAATGTAGGGTGTATATTAATCCTAAAACTGAAAGACTGGGAGCTTTCAAGGGTTGGGAGATTTTCAGGAGGAATTTTGGTTATATAGGAAGTTGGCTGAACATTTCAAAACTATTTGGTAGAACATCTGCCTGTCTCTTCCTCTCAAGTGTTGGGCTTAAAGGCATGTGCACCTAAATGGCTTTACTCTTCAAAAGTATCTATAAGAAAATAGAGAGAGACAGAAAACAACAGAGAAACAGGATCTAGGGGAGTTGAAGGGCTTTAACTACAAATACCTGTGTTAACCAGAGTTTAAAGGGAAGGTTTATTTTGGCTCATGCTTCTCAGTTAGTCTTAGTCCATGACCAGTGGCCTTGATTCTTTGCAGCTCCTGTGGTATATCTTGTTGGGGAGTATGCAGTTGAGTAACCTGCTCACTTCAGTTGGCCAAGAAACAGGAGGATAAAAAAGGACCAAGATCCCAACCAATATCCACTTCAGGATGTATGACCCAACTTGTTCCTCTAGGCCTAGACTCCTAAAGGTTCCTCTGCTGCTCAGTAGTGCCACAGTGTGGGAACCAGGCCTTTAATATATGGTCCATTAAGGGACCATATATTGAACATCTCATATGAAGCTAAGCCTGGTGGCTCAGTCCCATGATTCCAGTTGCTCCCCAGGCTGAGACAGTAGTATAATAGTCTTAGACCTTCCTCTATTGGACTGAGTTTGCTGCTAGCCTGAGCAACTTAGTATGAGACCCTATGTCCAGATGAAAATGAAAGAAGACCTAAAGATAAAGCTCAGTGATCTAGTGCCAGCCTAGCAGGCACAATAGCTTGGATATAATCCCTAGTGCTGAAAGCTATATCCAACTGTGACAGGAGGGATAGGGTTATCTTAGCTTAATATCTGCTCTGTCCTCTGTTAGGGTGCTCCTCGATCATTTTTATTCCTTCCTTTGGGTGCTTGGATGCCTTGGTTGCTGCTCACTTGCTTTGAATGTACTAGTAGTCATTTGGGTTATATAGAAAGAGCTCCTGGAGTGCCAGACACTCAGGAGGTAGAGGCAAGTGGATCTCTGTGAATTTGAGACAGCCTGGTCTACAGTGCAAGTTCCAGGACAGCCAGGGCAATGCAGAGAAGCTTGAAAAACAAAACAAAATAAACAAAAAAAGAAACTGGACTATCAAAGACTCCTGGGTGGGTTGAGGATGTCACTCAGTTGGGAAAGAATTTGCCTGGCACACAAAAGACTTAGGGTTCACTCCATGACATTGTTTAAACCAGGTGCAGCGATGCACACCTGTAATCTCAGCAGGGGCACACTGCTGTGGAAAGTAAGCCTTCCTCAGAATTACTTTAAGAGCTCTCAAACCAGAACCGCTTCTTAGACTTTGGTGTGCTTCTTCTTACAGTGATGACAGCATGGGCTATCAATATCCATTCACTCTCCGAGTTGTGCAGAAAGATGGAAACTCCTGTGCCTGGTGTCCATGGTATAGGTAAAGTCACCTGTAAAACCACTCTCATAGAGTCAGTTTCAAACATAATGCTTTTTTATAAGATTCCTTGATTTAGAATGTAATCATGAATAATAAGAAGCTTGATATAAACATGAGAATTGTCTATCTCTTCTTTGTGAAATCCAGAGTGCAAGTTTGTTTTTCCGGCATGTAATTTTACAGATTGCATCCCACTCCAAATTCATAAACCATAATAAGCAATTTTAGTCTAAACTTTGTTTTGTTTGTTTTGTTTTTGTCCTTTTTAAATAGTCTCATTTGCATTGCCCAGGCTGATCTCAATCTCCATTGCTCAGCCTCCTGAGCATTGTGGCTTCAGTCATGTACTCATGTCTATTATTAGTCCAAATGCTCTTTCTGAGCCAGTAGAACATAATCTGTTCACTAACCTGACTGGTAATGTTTCCTGAGGTTTTACAAGCCTTTGATGGATCATTGCTGCTACAGTAGGGATAGTATCGGATAGTACTAAAGTCAGCTTTTAGGAAGCTGTAATAGACATAACAACAAACAAAGTGTGGTAGCCATTAGAGCCATGACTGTGTCTTGTCGTTGTACCTGCCTCTGTAAATTTGTATACATAACTTGCATAAGGTACTATTTTACAAGAGCTAAGCATTGTTTGAGCACTCATCTTACAGCATTATAGAAATAAATTTATAGTTTCTTTCAAGTCAGTTTATATCAAATACCAGCTAGTTTCTGTATCATTTTACTTGCCATAAAATAAAATTCATATCTTTCTTTTTTTTTTTTCGAGACAGGGTTTCTCTGTGTAGCCCTGGCTGTCCTGGAACTCACTCTGTAGACCAGGCTGGCCTCGAACTCAGAAATCCACCTGCCTCTGCCTCCCAAGTGCTAGGATTAAAGGCGTGCGCCACCACTGCCTGGCATATCTTTCTATATATTAACAACTGTTAAGTGCTTTATCAAACCAAAGACTTGACGTTATAAACATGATTCCTGAAATTCTTTTTTTTGTTGTTGTTTTTCAAGACAGGGTTTCTCTATATAGCCCTGGATGACCTGGAACTCACTCTGTAGACCAGGCTGGCCTTGAACTCAGAAATCTGCCTGTCTCTGCCTCCCAAGTGCTAGGATCAAAGGCGTGCACCACCACTACCTGGTGATTCCTAAAATTTTTAACTTAATGTTACTGCATCTATCAGATTCTAAAGCTAGAATTTGACAAATTATGAAGCCAAGAGACATATTAAAGAATATTTCTAATTGAGAACATTTTAATTCCTCATTATTTATTCCTCTGTGAATGCTTTCCCCTTTTAGATTTTGCAGAGGCTGTAAAATCGATTGTGGAGAAGACAGAGCTTTCATTGGAAATGCCTGTATTGCTGTGGATTGGGACCCGACAGCCCTTCACCTCCGCTATCAAACATCACAAGAAAGAGTGAGTGCTGGGGGGACACCATGAAGTTTATATGGAAAATGTTCCCCAGTTTAACTCTGTCATAACAAACTGAAGTCAGAAGGACGTTCTCTGTGGTACTTGATATACTGACATGTTTGCTTGGCTCCCTGCCTCCCAGCTTCTAGAATCAATTGTATTAGGGTATTAAATTTAGAAATATTAATAACAAATCTTGGAACAAAACAGTGTTATTAAAGTTTATAGGTGGTAGTAAAGAAATGGCTCAACAGTTAGGAACACTTCTACTCTTGGAGAAGTCCTGGGCTTGGTTTCCTGTACCACATGCCAGCCAATAGCAGAAGTTTGCAACTCCTGTTCCAGAGGGTCCAGTACACTCTTCTGGCTTCTAAGGGCACTGCATTCACACAGTATACAGCCCTACATGCCAACCATACCAATACACATAAATCTTTTTTAAAAAAATTAAGGTTTTTAGGGCTGTCGAGATGGCTCAGCGGGTAAGAGCACCGATTGCTCTTCCGAAGGTCATGAGTTCAAATCCCAGCAACCACATGATGGCTCACAACCATCCGTAATGAGCTCTGACGCCCTCTTCTGGTGTGTCTGAAGACAGCTACAGTATACTTATAATAAATAAATAATAAATAAATCTTTAAAAAAATTTAAGGTTTTTAAAAGAAGTTTCAGAGGCTAGAGAGATGGCTCAGCAGTTAAGAGTATTTGCAGCACTCACAGAGATCCTGGGTTCAGTTTCAGCACACACATCAGATGGTTTACAACCCCTTTGTAACCCCAGCTTCAGTGAATCCAGTGCTCTTATGGCCTCTGTTCAGATATGCACACCGAGAAATACACATAGCACATAAATAAATAATATTAGGTAAGGCATATCTGTAATTCCACTGGGCATGAGCAGACCTCTGTATTAAAATTCCCAGCACCTAAAAAGAAAAGGAAAACCCAAAAAGAATTTAGTGGAGATGTAAACAAAATCAAAGGGGTTTGATTTTGGATTATATTGAATTTATTATATGCCTCTTGTCAGAAATTTATTTATAAAAAGCATTTCCTTTAGGTAAGTTAATAATAGTAACTGACTTTTCTGGCTCTTTATTTTTATTATGTTTATTTATTATTTTTTGCTATGATGTATACATATAGATGTCAGAGAGCAACTTGAAAGAACATGTTTCTCCTGCCATGCGAATCTCAGGATCAAACTCAGATCCTCTGGCTTAGCAGCAAGCCCCATAATTTCTGAGCCATCTCACCAGCTTTAATTTACTTTTCTGACTTTTTATGCAGGTGAGTTATAAGAGGACTACCAGTTCCAGGCCTGCTTCCATGTCTAGATCCCCAAATTTACCACCACAAACCCAGCTCTTTGTACCCAAGAGTGGATGTACTGTGGATTTTGTTTTTGTGGTTTTGTTTTTATTTTTGTTTTTGTTTTTCTTTGCAGGGTTTTTGTGTGTGTGTGTGTATGCGTGGTCCTGGATGTCCTGGAACTCATTGTATCCACCAGACTAGCTTTGATCTCAGAGATTCACCTGCTTCTGCCTCCTGAGTGCTAGAATTAAAGGAATGTACCACCACTGCTTGGCATACCATGGACTCTTACCAAACAAACAAAATGGTCACTGTGCCCAGCTGGGCAAGGTAGTATACCCCTGTAATCCTAGCACTCAAGAGGTTGAAGCAGGAGGATCAGGAGTTCAAAGCCTGGATTGAATGCACAGGAAGTTCAAGGCCAGTGAGTGTTACATAAAATCTTGTCTCAAAACAAGGGTGGAAGAAAGATACTAGGCTAAAAGCTAAGGAAAATGTGAAAAGATATTTTAGGTCAGGCTCACTGTAGCAAGGCATTTCAGAAACTTTAGCCATACTTTCCTTGAAGAAGGAAAATTTTAGCAATGGACAGATTTATAAGTCTCTATCATAAATTATAACAGGACATTATCCTGACAAGGATCCTTTCAAAGATAGATTATTTAGCCATCTGTACCTCTTCCCCTTTGTAACAAGCGTGTTATGCAATCTGAGAGGCTGTAGAGGACATCACTTACAGGAAGTGCCTACTTGCAACCTGTCACTCTCATCCACTTCCACTTTCAGTGATACAACACAGTGAGAACTCTGGAGCTATTTAGATATCTCGTCTTACTAGGGGATGAAAACATGACTAATCTGAGCTCTTACTAAATGTGATTGCTGCCCCTGCTTTGCAGGTCATGTAAGAGTGTGCTACGCAATTGGGGTTATTACTCACTTGCATTATATTTTTTATTTCAGTGATTTCCGATCTAGGAATTTTCCTTGGGAAATAATATTCTGTTCACTATGTAGCATTTTTTAAAATAGTAAATAATTAGAAATGTGTTTACTCCATATTAGAAGTATGGTTAAATAAAGTATGATGTATTCTTTATATAAATTATTATGTAGTCACTGAAAATGATTACTGATTTCTTACTACATAACAAGATACCAATTTTCTAATTTTATAAAACATTTTTAATATTGTATTCATTGATAATTTCATAGATGTATACAATGTCTTTTGATCGCATATCCCCTCAACTCCCCTCTTTCAAGCTCCTCAAGACTTCGTACAACAGGTCTCTCTGTCAACTTTGTGTTCTCTTTATCTTTTTATGTATTCAGATGTTTTGCCTACATATATGTCTGTGCATCACTTGTGTTCCTGGTACTCACAGAGTAAGTCCAGAAGTTCCTTGGAACTCCCCAGCTTTGTAGCACATTCTGAATACCTGTTCTCAGGCCAGGCAGTGGTGGCGCACACCTTTGATCCCAGCACGCACTTGGGAGGCAGAGACAGGTGGATTTCTGAGTTCGAGGCCAGCCTGGTCTACAGAGTGAGTTCCAGGACAGCCAGGGCTACACAGAGAAACCCTGTCAGGAAAAACAAACAAACAAACAAACAAACAAACAAACAAAAATATCTGTTCTCAGGAAGTTCAAACAGGAATTTGAGGCCACCTGGCTACCTAGGGTGGTCAGTACAAACCCTGCAGTGCATAGCAAGACCCTGTCACAGAGAAGCAGAAATAGCCTGAGAGACTGTTAGTCCATTATTACTATAGATTTGTTTTCAGACCCAAACAAATTATCCTTTTAAATATAAAAACATACTTTTCCCCTGAAGTTCCTCTAGATGGAATTCTTTAGACCAGATATGATACATTGTTAAAACCTTCATTGCCCATGAACTCCACCGTTGATAGTTTATTGACATATTTGACAGCCTGTGTGTGACTCAGCTATTTCCTTTGTAGGGAAAAAGTCTCACCTGAAAACCTGCAGTAAATGAAATGGCCAGTTTATAATCCAAACAGCCCAATGTTCCCAAGAGTTTAGGGAAATCGAACAGTTAGGAAATTGCCTTGGGTAAAAATAAGCAGTTCACCTGTGAAAGAGGGGCAGTAACACAGCTGGTGAGCACTGGGAAGTTTAACAGAAAGAAGCAGACATTGTTAGGTTTGTAGTCCAGGCTCTGCCTTGGAAGAAAAACTTGAATATTCATACGTGAAGTCTCATATAGCCTTCATGCCACTGATGGCATGCCTCTCCTACCTTCTCTTTCACAATAGAAACAAGCAAGTCTCATCTCAAGGTTGATTGCTTGTTGGGTTTTAGGCAAGAGTATGAGATTAGGGAGAGAATCCTTGACTGCTACTGTCTTAGTGCTTCTCTCAGTCCTGTTCTACTTCACCCTTCCCACCTTTATGCTCCTCTCTCTTTTTGTTTGCACTTAGGATTTTCCTTTATGATTTTCCTTTAGAGATTGAAGCCAGAGCCCCAAAACACCCTAGGCAAATACTCCACTGCTGATTTATACTCCTAGCCTTTGCATTCTCTTCTGAAACTTAGCTCCTTCTTGTCCCAAAGCTTATCATACTGGTTGTCTAGACCCAAAAGTTATGTATGGCCAGAAATTAAAGGTGTTATCAACAAATACATTATTCTTTTAAATTTGTTGTTCATTTTATTGCCACCACAGAAAAAAGAACATTCATTAAACTGAGGTGATTCAGTGGTAGACTACCTGCCTAGTATGCATGAGGGATTCAATCCACTTTACTCTCCTAGACCCTCCAAAGCAATAGAGACAGGAAACAGTGAGGAGTCTGTTACATGGGGATATGCAAATGAGTTTTATATTAGGCTTTAATGTCTAGTTTATTGTTTTCTCATGATGAGGTTTTCTTTCTTTTTGAGGATTTTTTTTTATGTACATTGGTGTTTTGCTTGCATGTATGTCTGTGTGAGGTGTCAGAGTCCCTTGAACTGGAGTTACAGACAGATATAAGCTGCCATGTGGGTGCTGGGAATTGAAACCAGGTCCTCTGGAAGAACAGGCCATGATCTTAATCTCTGTGCCATCTCTCTAGCCCCTTCTGGATCTTTTTATTATTTCATCCATATCTGGCTTCACTATTCTGTATTATTTCTCCTAACTCTCACATATGCAGTATTTTAATACTTCTTTCTGCCTAAAATATACTTGCTTTTACTACTCTTTTTTTTTTTTTTTTTTTTTTTGGTTCTTCAAGACAGGGTTTCTCTGTGTAGCCCTGGCTGTCCTGGAACTCACTATGTAGACCAGGCTGGCCACGAACTCAGAAATCCGCCTGCCTCTGCCTCCCAAGTGCTGGGATCAAAGGTGTGCGCCACCACCGCCTGGCGCTTTTACTACTCTTTTCTTGAAGGCTAGTTCACATTTAAACTGTCTTAAGGATTTCAAAATTGTTAAGTAAGAAGGCATTTTAACTTGTTTTTTTTGGTTTGGTTTGGTTTCTCATTTTAAGGATTCAGAACAATTTTTAAGAGAGACTATAGTCAGAGACTGGAGAGGTAGCTCATTTGATAGAGTGCTTCTCTAGAGTTCATAGAGCTCTGAATTCGCTTCCCACCACAGCATAAAATCTTGTGTGGTGCCACACACCTGTTTTCCCAGCATGGATGCTAACCTACTCACCCCAGAAAAAGAACCCACTACAGACAAAAGTAACAATTACACCAAAGTCCAACTTGGCGAACTGCTGAGTTTTTAATGGGATTACTAACAGAGGTATAGGTGAGAGAAACAGATACTGAATCATACAGCTTTATCAGGGCTAGAAAGTGCTTAAGAGAGCTACTTTCTTCCAGAGGACCCTGGTTCAATTCCCAGTACCCACCTGGTGGCTTTACAGGATCTGCCCTCTTCTGACTTCTGGAACTTGCTGCTCAACCTACAAGCAGCTGGGCAGGTCAAAAAAAAAAAAAAAATTAGCATTATGGCTGGTCAGAGTCTTCTCAGGCAATTTTTTGTGGATTGTATACAGCTGGGGCGGGGGCACTTTGAAGATCTGGAGGTTTCAGCTTTATGTTTGTTTAACAACCTGAATCTCATGAGCCATCTGCTCACCTCTTGGAGGGCGTATGTGAGGGTCTTTTGCCAGGATGTGTATGTACATGTGCTATGCTTGCAGTGACCAAGAGAGGGCATCAGGTTCCCTTGGATCTAGAATTACACCAAGTTGTTATATATCATGTGGGTACTGGAAATTAAACCCAGTTCCTCAAAAAGAGCAGCCAATGCTCTTTCTTAATAGCTGAACCATCTCTTTAGTTCCCCAGGGAGAATGTTCCAGTTCTGGGGAAATTGCTACCCAATCAAACATGAGGATCAGAAGTTCAAAGTTATCTTCAGTTACATAGTGAATTCTGGACCAGCCTGAACTACAGGAGACCTTGTCTCAAAAGAAAAAATCTAGTTGTATAAATAGTCATTTAATCCACTTATTATTGAGTGTGTGTGTGTGTGTGTGTGTGTGTGTGTGTGTGTGTGTGTCTTGCATTGCTCAAAGACTAGTTTGGATTGTACTTTACCACCACATGTAGACCATGTATGAGTTGTGACTAAGAAGATGTTTAAAAAAAAAAAAAGAAAGAAAGAAAGAAAAAAAAAAGGGGGGGGGGTTGGAGAGATGGCTCAGTGGTTAAGAGCACTGACTGCTCTTCTGGAGGTCCTGAGTTCAAATCCCAGCAACCACATGGTGGTTCACAACCATCTGTAATGAGATCTGATGCCCTCTTCTGGTGTGTCTGAAGACAGCTATAGTGTACCTACATATAATAAATAAATCTTTAAAAAAAAAAAAGAAGAAGATGTTGTATATCTAAGTGTTCATTGTAAATGCTCTCAGCACAACTCTGGTGTATCCTGTTTCCTCCTCTAATAGGTTGTAGAAGAGCATGAAAGTGTGGAGCAGAGTCGGCGAGCACAAGCTGAGCCCATCAACCTGGACAGCTGTCTCCGTGCCTTCACCAGTGAGGAGGAGCTAGGGGAAAATGAGATGTACTACTGCTCCAAGTGTAAAACTCACTGTTTGGCAACCAAGAAGTTGGACCTCTGGAGGCTTCCTCCAGTCCTGGTATGTTAATAGCCCTGTCTAGGCAAAGAATCTAGTGTGAGTTAGAGGAGTCATTAGCAGGACTTCAGGGCTATTTTTGAGAATAAAATATTTCCTATAGCTGTGTTTAGAAACTTTTTCTACCTGGGTATGGTGGCACATGCCTTTAATGCCAGAATTTGGGAGGCTGAGACAGGAGGATCACCAAAAACTTAAGGCAAGCCTAGGCAGGCTACATAGTGAGTTCCAAGCTAACCTAGACAAAGTAAGACCCTGATTCCAAAAAGAAAGAAAGTGAGGTTAGGGGCTTATAAAAGTATCCCGAAGTAATTGTCCTCTCCAAGGCTTCCTTGTCTGCTAGCCTAGGCCTAGTTCTAGAGGCTTCTAGCCTCCTTACAATCTTATCTGGGCTGAGAATGTTTCAGCCTCTGAGACTTACTGCTCAATAAGCTCACCTTCCTAGTTCTCTCTGACTCTGGCTAGCTGGTTCACCTCCGCTGTTCTGGCTCATTCTCATTCTCTAGCTCATATCTCTCTTCAACCTGTCTCTGTACACTGTCCTGGTAAAACTGCCTTCTACTCCTCCTCTCTGCACTACTCTCTTAAGTAGCTTCCCTTTTCTCTCTTTGACACTTGAGCATATCCTATTCTGTTAAATCTTTCTTGATTCATCATATTTTCTGCCACTCAATTAGACATCACTTTCAAATATGGGTGCTTCCTTCTCCAAACTAACTTTACTTTCATTATTTTGAATTAAGGATGTGTATGTATTCCAAACAGGTAGATTAAAGGTGTGTCATTACAGCTTGATTATACAGTCTTGTAAGGTCTTTTGATTGATCCTTTGCCAGAGTAGCCATGTTGCTCTATTAAAATTCCTCTACAGACAGAATCTTACTATGTAGTCCTGGCTAGCCTCAAACTAAGAGATCCAATGCTTCTGCCTCTGTAGTACTGAGATTAAAGGTGTGCACTACCACAGCCTGTTCCAGTATTAGGAAGTTTTCTATTTATTTTTATTTTATATGTATGGATGTTTTTGCCTGCATGTCCATGCACCAACTACATCATACATGTACAGTGCCCCCAAAGGCCAGAAGAGGGCGTTGGGTACTCTGAAAATGGGTTTATAGAGGGTTGTTAAATACCACATGGGCACTGGGAACCAAACCTGGTTCTTCCTCAATCTCTGAGCCTTTTCTCCAGACCCTAGTACTCCTGGTATTCTGTGAACACAATAGCCTCCCAAGAATGAATATATAAGAAATTGATGACATTCATTTGGCTAGCTCCTGAAATGAAAACTGAAAGAAAGGAAGACACAGGCATGGGCAGACCTAGGAACCCATTAGATGAGGAAGTGGGAATTTTTTAAATATAAAATACAATTAAAATGCAGCTAAATGCATAGATTTTTGAATGTCAGGCTTGATGACTTTGCCAATTGCATATATGCATATAACAATGACATAATTCAAGGAATAATAGCATTTATTTAAAACATATATTTGAGATTGTTAACAATGCACAAATGTTACATGTTCTTCAGAACCCTTGAATGTTCCTACCTTTTCTTCTTCAGATTATTCACCTTAAACGATTTCAGTTTGTAAATGGACGGTGGATAAAATCACAGAAAATTGTTAAATTTCCTCGTGAAAGTTTTGACCCAAGTGCTTTTTTAGTACCAAGAGACCCAACTCTTTGCCAGCATAAACCACTCACACCTCAGGGGGATGACTTCTCTGAGTTAAGGATCCCAACAGGAGATGTGAAGAAAGTGGATGTCCAGAACTCAGCAGGAGAGGAAGATGTGCTCCTGAGCAAGAGCCCATCTTCACTCAGTGCAAATATCACCAGTAGTCCAAAAGGTAAGGGGAAGGACTTTCATCTGTATTTCAACATTGTTACTTTGAGCACAAGACAACAGCCTCCTTAAATATAGATTCTCATTTGTCATTCATAAAATGGAGAAAATGCCAAGTTACAGCAAGGATTTGAAATACCAGTAATGATGCTCTAAGTCACAAACCAAACTTACAGTTTAAGTTCAGGACCCCAGCCTACAGGATGATGAAACCCATATTTTTTTTTTTTTTCTGTTCAGCCATTTCATATTGAGGAGGGTCTTCCGTCCTTAATTAATCCTTCCTGGAAACACTCTGAAGCACACTCAAGAGGTGTGTCTCCTGTGTCTCCTAGGTGATTCTAAACCTACTTAGATCCAAACTGACAATGATTAACCATCACAGATACCAAAAACCATGGGTATTCAAGTCCCTTATGTAAAGTATTGTGTTATTTGCATATAACCTACTCATAGTCTCTGCACATTTTAAATCATCTCTATAGCTTTTATAATAAGCAATACAAAATAGAGGTGGGATATAATACATACCTATAATCTCAACTCTTGGAAATTTTTTAAGATTTTTTTTGTTGTTGTTTGTTTGTTTTAAAGATTTATTTATTTTATGTATATGAGTACACTGTCACTGTCTTCAGACACACCAGAAGAGGGCATTATACTCCATTACAGATGGTTGTGAGCCACCTTGTGGTTGCTGGGCATTGAACTCAGGATCTCTGGAAGAGCAACCAGTGCTCTTAACTGCTGAGCCATCTCTCCAGTCCCCGGAAATTTTACATTTCAAGCCAGCTGGACTACATACATTCTACCTTCAAAAATGTAGATAAGAGCCAGCAAAATGGCTCAGTGGAAAAGATACTTAAGCTCAGTCCCCAGAGCCACATGGTAGGAAAGAACTGACTTCTTTAAGTTGTCCTTTTACCACACATAAGCACCACAGTATGTATGCACATAATAATAAATGTAAATATATATACACACACACATATATATATATACACTTAGCTGTATAGTTACCTTACATATGTGATTTTTTTACATATAAATAAGTAAATTGCTGTGTTATGTTAATAACTTATAATATTTATAAAACCATACAAAAGAAGCCTATGTTTTAGTACAGACGCAGTTTTGTTTTGGCGGGATGTTCCTGTTGTTAGCTTGTTTGGTTTTAGTTTTCAAGACAGGGTTTCTCTGTGTAGGCCTGGCTGTCCTAGAACTCTATAAGCCAGGCTAACCTCGAAATCAGAGATCCACCTGCCTCTGCCTCCTGAGAGCTGGGATTATGGATGTACACCACCACTGCCTGGCACAATTGCCTGGTGTTTGTTTGTTTTTTGTTTTTTTTTTTTTTTTTATTAAGTCTGATTTGTAGTTATCTGGATTTTGTGGGACCCACAGATGAAGACTAAGCATGTATGATTCTTTTTACCATCTCTCACTAACTACAGCTCCAACCCAGTATGGGAAACCTTATTGTCATTCTCTCAAAAATACACAGTGGAATAAGGAACAATTTCATATAGTTAAACTACTCTTTTCATTTTTTTTCTTTTGGGTTTTGTTTTTTTGTTTGTTTTGAGAAAGGGTTTCTCTGTGTAGCCCTGGCTATCCTGGAACTCACTCTGTAGACCAGGCTGGCCTTGAACTCAGAAATCCGCCTGCCTCTGCATCCCAAGCGCTGGGATTAAAGGAGTACTCCACCACTGCCCTGCTCCTTTTAATCTTTTTTTTTTTAAAGATTTATTTATTTATTTTATGTGTATGAGTACACTGTAGCTGTACAGATGGCCATCATATGGCTGCTGGGAATTGAACTCAGGACTGCGCTCGCTCCTGCGTAATACACTGTAGCTGTCTTCTGACGCACCAGAAGAGGGCATCGGATCTCATCACAGATGGTTGTGAGCCACCATGTGGTTGCTGGGATCCGAACTCAGGACCTTCAGAAGAGCAGTCAGTGCTCTTACCCACTGAGCCATCTCTCTAGCCCCCTTTTAATCTTTTTTAGTCTTAATCTAAGGAAAAGGTGGTTGAGTATTGTGTAGTTTTAATTCCTCGGAGTTTTTATATGGTTTAGTGGTTTTTTTGTTTTTGTTTTTGTTTTTTTCCTCTTCTTTAATTTTGCTAAGTATTGAACCTAGGATTTCATACATGCTAGACAGTGCTTTACCACTTGAATACCTCTCCAGCCATTTTTTATTTTTATTTTGAGATAGTATTTCACTAAGTATCCTGAACAGAACCCAGCCTAACATTGTCTAGACTGACCTTTAATTTAAATCCTCTTTCTTGCACCTCTTGAGTAGCTGGAGTCACAGGCGTGTTCCACCAGGTTGTGACCTCAGTTTTCATCTCTAACATGAGAAATAGTTACAAGTAAATTGTATATAGATTCTAAGGGTCCTTGGTAATTTGTTTTTCTTTGTTTTGGTTTTTGCTTTTTGAAATAGGATTTTGTTATCGTGGTACAAGTTGACCTGGAACTCACTGTGTAGCCCAGGCTGTCCTGGAACCCAGAGTCCATCTGCTTTAGTTTTCTGAGTATCATAGATGTATGCCACCACATCCAATATAAGAATGTATTTATAAAATTCATTGTTTTCAGCTGAATGTGACATAAATCACCTTTCTGTGAGTTTATAATTACTATAATATATTTTACCCTTTTGCTGCTGCCTATTTGATTAGCTGTTCTTATTAGGGTTCTCTAGAGGGATTAGAACGGCTTATAGGCTATGGTCCAGCTACCACACCAATGGCTGTCTACCGATGGAGGGTCCAGGAATCAGTTGTTCAGTCCAAGAAACAAGATGTCTCAGCTGGTCTTCAATAAACACCAGAATTCCAAAGGAGTAGGTACTAATGCCAGTGAAGGAGTAGACATGCCATCATGAGCAAGAGCAAACAGGCAAAGAATGATAGCTTTCTTCTTCCATGTCCTTTATATGCATTGCCAGCAGAAGGTGTAGCCCAGATTAAAAGTGCATTTTGCCACTTCAAAAAATGTTCCACACCTTTAATTCTGCCACTCTGGAGGGAGAGGCAGGTGGATCTCAGAGTTCTAGGCTATCCTAGTTTACAGAGCATGTTCTAGAATGGCCAGGACTATACAGAGTCTTAAAATTTATATATACAGGCTAAAATAAATACAGGCTAAACCCTATCTCAAAAAAGAAAAAACAAGTTTGAGGCCAGCCTGGTCTACAGAATGAGTTCCAGGACAGCCAGGGCTATACAGAGAAACCCTGTCTTGTGGGGATTGAAAAAAATTAATATAGATAATTTTAAAAAGCTCTTTTAGATGTCCACTTCAGTTTTAGTAAATTTCAGATGTAGTCATGTTTACAACCAAGAATAACCATCACAAGCTCTGTAGTAAAGAGTAAGAGTAGGCAGCCAACATTCCTGTCTTCCTATGTACATTAAGGAAGCTTCAGAGTTACCGTTTGGCATCAAACTTAACTTGTGGCATTTGGACTTACAACTCTCTCTCTTTCACAGGTTCACCTTCTTCATCAAGAAAAAGTGGAGCCAGCTGTCCCTCCAGCAAAAATAGCAGCCCTAACAGCAGCCCACGGACCTTGGGGAGGAACAAAGGAAGGCTCCGGCTGCCTCAAATTGGCAGCAAAAATAAATTGTCCAATAGTAAGGAGAATTTGGATGCCAGCAAAGAGAATGGGGCTGGGCAGATCTGTGAACTAGCTGACACCTTGAACCGAGGACATGTGTTGGGAGGCAGCCAGCCTGAGCTGGTCACTCCTCCGGATCATGAAATCACTCTGGCTAATGGATTTCTTTATGAGCATGAGGCGTGTGGCAATGGCTATAGCAGTGGTCAGCTTGGAAACCATGGTGAAGAAGACAGCACTGACGACCAAAGAGAAGATACACACAGTAAACCTATTTATAATCTATATGCAATTTCGGTAAGTGATTTAGTACATAGATTTCAACAAATATTTCTAGTCATGGTGACACATGCTTTTAATCCCAGCACCTGAGAGGCAAAGGCAGTCAGCTCTCTAAATTCAAGGACAACCAAGGATATACTGAGAAACTCTGTCTTGAAAAACCAAAAAACAGGGACTGGAGAGATGGCTCAGCAGTTAAGAGCACTGGCTGCTCTTCTAGGGGTCCTGAGTTCAATTCCCGGCAACTACATGGTGGCTCACAACCACTTGTAATGAGATCTGACACCCTTTTCTGGAGTGTCTGAAGACAGCTACAGTATATTCATATATTAAATAAATAAATAAATAAATAAATCTTTTAAAAAATCTTTTTAAAAGGTACTGTCTTTTAGGAAAAAAATTGTGAAATAGGATTTGTTTTTTGAAAAATTAGGTGATTATAAACATTTTTTCCTTACTACCTAGGTGGTCATCTTGATCAGATCTTAGCACTGTGCCCTGGCTGAATACTAACACACCACCACTTTCTTCTTTTTTTAGTGCCATTCAGGAATTCTGGGTGGGGGCCATTACGTCACTTATGCCAAAAACCCCAACTGCAAGTGGTACTGTTACAATGACAGCAGCTGTAAGGTAAATATTCTCAATCTTTAAATGAAAGTTAGAAACAGAATGTCAACAATTTGGGGAACATAATTGAAATAATAGCCCTTCCACTGAGCAGGAAATAGTGTCTGTATGAAGGAGGTCTCTACATAGATGCTGTTCAGTGTTAAGGAGGCAGAGGTGATGGCAAAACTAGGGATGAACAGGAAATATGGATAGTGAACATAAAGAAGGTGCTGTATAATGAGAAATTGAATCTTTAGGGTTTGAGCTGATTCAGGGCAACGTGCTAGGAAAGCACTTGAACTCTGCAACCCTGACTTTTTTAAACCATTAGAATGTGACGGGGTTTGTTGGGTATGGTGGCTACCTCCTTTGATGGAAGTGGAGGCAGGAGGATCAGGAGTTCAATCAAGGTCATGTTCCTCTACCTAAATGAGTCTAAGGCCGCTCTGGGCTACATGAGACTGTAGCAAAAAAACCCTCTTTCTCTCACTCACCAAAAAAATAATAATTTGATGAGGTTTATAGCATTCCTTTTCCTATGATTAGAATATTTTCCAAAGGTAAAAAAAAAAACAAAGGTTGAAAGTAATGATTGTGTTTTGAGGGCAGGTGTGAGACAGTTGATTCAAGCAGTCAGTCAGTCTAGACTAACTTAGAGTTGGCCTTCCTTGACAGCACTGGGAGCCCACACAGGCTTGTTGTTAAAGGCATTTCTTGTCCTTTTAGGAGCTTCACCCTGATGAGATAGACACCGACTCTGCCTACATTCTTTTCTATGAGCAGCAGGGGATAGACTGTGCACAGTTTCTGCCAAAGACAGACGGCAAGAAGATGGCGGACACAAGCAGCATGGACGAAGACTTCGAGTCTGACTACAAGAAGTACTGTGTGCTACAGTAAAGCTACACTTGGCTGCTAGCGGGGCTGCTGGAAGGGAGGTGACTCCTTGTAGCTGGCATTTGGCAGAATCATCCCCGAAAAGCAGGCTAAGTGTAGTTATTTTATCCTGTGACCTGAAGCACAAAATAAAAGTCCTAATTAAAATAGCTGTCAACTTTAAGAATAGTAATAATTTTGTTTTGAAGTCTCTCACAAGCTGTCTGGTAGAGAACTTTCAGGCAGATCCCACCATTAGCCTGTAAACAAGAGGGTTTGGCACCAATCACCTGGGACCAATTAAGAATTTAATTGTGTTTGTCCAAATAATGAACAGACTTGTAGTGAGTATAGAGTTTACCAATAATCATAACAGGATACTAAGGATTTCCTTGGAATCAAAGTTTTAAAAAACAACAACAAAAACCATAATACAGTAATGTTGTCTGGGGACGACATGATATGCTACCTCCTCTTTCCTGACGTTTCATTCCGTTGTGTTGACAAATGGAGAAAGCAAGACTGTGCAGGAGTGCAGACAGTTCTTAGATATGGACACAAGGAGTTTTCAGGTTTTTTGAACCATTTCCCCGATCTTTCTGTCCTTTTTTGATTTTTGTTCTTGTTGGGTTTGTGTTTGAAACAGTGATTGGTGGCAGAGGCGTATGATAGTCGGTCTGAACCAAAGAGTCTCTGAAGACTATGTGCCTTCTACCCAGACTCAGTTCTGAGACCCAGGAGAAAGGAAAGGCAGCTCAGACAGCCCTGCTGCAGAAGCGCACTGCTGGGTGTGGCAGCTGCCGCAGGGTTTGCACCATAGGCCCAAGCAGATGTTGCACAAAGAGCTTCTAGGAAGGTAGGCGGCTGCAAAGCCAGGCGTGTTTCCTGTCAGTGGTGGGATTTTTTTCCCTTTTTTTCTCGTTTTGCACTTTAAAAGAGAGAGAACACATGCAAACAATTGTGCTTGTACTTTAATGGCTCTAAGGGCTATAAAATTTAAAAACAAAAATACATCCAACATTAATAGTTCCAAGAATTGTTGAAGAAACTGCTGGATTTAGAAAGCAAACTCTAGTTGCTTGCCTATCTGTTCCTTACCAACTTTTTTTGGTTTTGCACTAGTCATCAAAAATTTTTTTTGCTCACTTTTTTTTTAACTATTCAAAACTGGAACAAAAGCATAAATGTTAATTATTTCTGGCAGCATTTTTCCTTGTGTTGTGTTTTGTTTTAATATATAGTTAAAGGAATTTTTCACCTTATTTTTGGTCCATTAAAAAAATTCATCAAGACCCTGGGAGTTGATTCTCGTTTGTTGTCAGATCCTCGTACCCCCTCCCTTCCTCATGGGTAGTAAATACCAATGCAGTTAGTGTTCATGTTGTGATAGCTGAGACCAGTAACTGCCTAATTCTCAGCACACTAGGAGCAGTTGTCTTAAACAGCTGCCTAGGTTGACCCCCTTTCCAGAAGAGTGAGTATACTTAAAAGGAAGGAGTGGCCTAAAGGAGTGATGCATACGTCGTAGATTCAAGGTTTTCTGTATGAAATCATCTAGTCCTACCTGGACAAGTCCCATGAAAAAGTAGAAGATTTTCAATAATTTCCTTACAGATGTTTTAGTTGAGCAGGTAGCACAATCTACTAATGTTGTTTGATCTGTGTTTGTTAAATTGGTTGTAATTAATTTTTTTAATTCAAAAACTAGCAGAAAATTTATTAAATTAACTATTAACTACATTCACCTTGTAAATTTCTGTATAAAACTTGTTGACAATGCACTGACTTTAGGAAGACATTAATGTACATAGAGTGTAAATAAGATAGTGTTGATGTACTGAATATGAACTGTATAAAAAGTATTGGTCATTGTATATGGCGTGTACCTGTTTATCTGTAACTATTACCCAAACAAATTAAATACTGCAGATGTCCAATGTGGTTTTTCCGTGTACAAGTAAACACAAAAAGTCTGTTTCTGCAGCCTTTCTCTGTGATCCTGTTTAATTCTTCTGTGTGCATAATATCAATCCCATTTACACAGAGGGTGCTTCACTTTAGAGGGGATAGAGACTGTTGCAGCACGAGGAACCTGCATGAGGAACCTGCACGAGGAACCTGCGATGGCCAGGTGAATTTTACTTAAATATGGCTCACAGTCACAGGATCTAGAGCTGGTATAAACTGAAAATTCGTGACAGAGATAGTTTTCATACTAATCAAGATATAAGATGAAGAAATTTTCCATTTGTATAATACCTTGAAATGGTCCTAATTGTGTGGACAGGGGTTAGAGCACTAAGAAACTAGAAATGTCCCTCGTTGTTTTTTCTTAAGATTTCTTTTATTACTGGTCATGGTGGCTCATGCTTTTAGTTCCAGCACTGGGGAAGCAGAGGCAGGCAGATCTTTGTGAGTTCAAGGCCAGCTTGGTCTACACAAAGTAAGTTCCAGGACAGCCATGTCTACACAGAGAAACTCTGTCTTGAAACCCTCCCAAATAATTACTTTGTTTTGGTTTTTTTGTTTTGTTTTGTTTTGATTTGATTTGTTTATGTGTCTGTCTGAGATGTGTATGGTTGTCCAAAGGAGCCAGAAAGAGCTGTTGGTTTCCCTGGAGTAGAGGTTAATGAGCCCCTGAGAGATGCTGGAAACCAAGCCCCAGTCCCTCTAAAAGAGCAGCAAGTGCTTTAACCATTGAGTCAACATTCTAGCACCATAAGACTTATTTTATGTTTAATTATGTGTACTTGTGTGTATATATGAGATATGCATGTCTGAGTGCAGGTACCCCAAATAAAAGGTAAATTTTATTTACCTTTAAAATTTAAGTATCTAATAAATACTCAAGTTTACAGGAAGTGAACTACATCGATTTCATGTAAGTAGTCAGTGAAAAAGCCTGTCCCTGTGAGATTTGGTCCTGTTTCGCAGGGAGGTTTGGAGTTTTTGTTGTTTTGCTTTTGTTTTGGGGTTGGATTTTGGTTTTTGGTTTGGTTTGGTTTGGTTTTTTTGCTTTTGTTTTTTAAGCCTTAACTATATTGGCATTAAAAAAAAATTTAATGAGCCGGGCAGAGGTAGCACATAACTTTAATCTCAGCACCTGGGAGGCAGAGGTAGGCGGATTTCTGAGTTCAAGGCCAGCCTGGCCTGCAAAGTGAGTTCCAGGACAGCCAGGGAGGGCTACACAGAGAAACCCTGTCTTGAAAAACCAAAACAAAAAGAAAATTTAATGACTCTCGGTTCACATTCTTCAGAAATAGGCATACATATTAAACATACACAAGAACTGTTGAATCAGTAGCAACTGCACTTTAAAGAGCAAACAGGAAGTAGATCCCAGAAAGCCCTAAAAATGAGCACAGCTTTTCAAGTACCAGTCTGCATTCCCAGCTTTAAAGGCTTAACAGGGACCAGTGAATGAGTGCAGCAAGCTCTGCCTCCTAGCTTCTGAGCATCCTCATTTGGAAGGCCTCTGGCTCTGAGTAATACCACTTGGTGGTATTACCTAAATTTTTTTTTTCCTTCCTTGCAGCTTCCTTGAGTTAGAGCAAGTAATTGACTTGTCATGTTGTTTCTGGCTACTTTTTAAACATTATTACGTAATTTATTATTGGGCCAGGATGTACACATGGGGAGATCAGAGTATAGTTTGCAAGATTTGGTTTTTTTCCTTTGACCATTCGGGTCCAAGGGGGATTGAACTTAGTTAAAGTTTGGTGGCAAGGGTCTTTACTGAACCACCTTGCCACTGCTCTCTACCCACTCCCCATCTCACCCCTGCCCAGCTACTTTAAAGGTTAAGTATAGGAGCCCCTAGAGTGAGCCAGAATGTACAACTTGAGAAACAGGGATCTCAGTATTACCTGATAATGTACCAGTAGGTTCCTTAATATTTATGTCATAAAGTCATAAATGCCATCCCTCCAGAGAAACCCTGTCTCAAAAACAAACAAAAACAACAACAAAAAAAATGCCATTCCTCTGTAGTCAGATTTGTCTACAGCAAATCAACTATAAGAAGCCATCTTTAGGTCTGCTGACCAGTAGGAGGCAAATGGAAGATGTACGGGAGACATATATTCAGACCTGTAGAAATCAAGTTGGCAGATGGTCTGGCCGTGGGTGAGGTGAGAAGCAATAGAACCTAAAATTCTTCATGTGTGTGTGTGTGTATAACTCCATCTGATTGGAAGAACATGGGTTTAAAAAAAAAATCAGAAATCCAGACCTTAATGTAAAGTATTCCATTTAGAAATGAAAAGCTGAGGGGGCTGGAGAGATGGCTCAGCAGTTGCTCCTCCAGAGGTCCTGAGTTCAATTCCCAGCAACCACACTGTGGCTTACAACCTTTTGTAATGAGATCCAATGTCCTCTTCTAGTTTGTCTGAAGACAGCTACAGTGTAGTCATTTACATAAATAAGTATATCTTAAGAGAGAGGGATAGCCAGTAACCCCAGCTCAAGTTTGAGGCTAATCTGGGCTATTATATAACAAGTTCTGTGACAGACAGCCTGGGCTATAAAGAGAGAACCAAGTACTTGCCAGCACTTAGGAGCCTGAGGCAAGCAGATCTCTTGTGAGTTTAAGGCAAGTCTGGCCCATATGAGTGCCTGTCAGCCAGGAATACAAAGCAAGACCCTATCTCTAAAACTTTCTTTTTTCTTTTTTGGTTTTTTTCAAGGCAGGATTTCTCTGTGTAGTCCTGGCTGTCCTGGAACTCACTCTGTAGACCAGGCTGGCCTCAAACTCAGAAATCCGCCTGCCTCAGCCTCCCAAGTGCTGGGATTAAAGGCGTGCACCACCACTGCCCGGCTAAAACTTTCTTAAATACTATGATGACTCATCCTCTGGTCTAGTACTTGAAAAGTTGAAAAAGGATCTTTTGAGCACTGGAGTTCAAGACCCTAGTCTCAAAAGCCATTTATAGTTTTAATTTTTGGGTGAGGCTGAGACAGGGTTTTTCTACATTGCTCTAGCTATCCTAGAACTTGCTATGTAGACCAGACTGGCTTTGAACTCAGAGACACTTTATTGAAAAGAAGTCGCCGGGGTGGTGGTGGCGCACGCCTTTAATCCCAGCACTTGGGAGGCTGAGGCAGGCGGATTTCTGAGTTTGAGGCCAGCCTGGTCTACAGAGTGAGTTCCAGGACAGCCAGGGCTATACAGAGAAACCCTGTCTCGAAAACAAAAAACAAAACAAAAACAAAAGAAAAGAAAAGAATAAATCATGTATGTAGAGTAGGATGAAAATATCCTTCACCCACTTAAGGAAACAACACTGGTACCATATGATAATTGTCAAGTTTATTACCAATTGACAGGTGTGTGCTAAACAACACATGAGGACCTATATAGAGTGTGGTGCTGGGTTCTCTGGGTGCAGTGGTTCCTAGCCAGGAGCTTGTTAAAACCACTGACCCAAGTCCCCATTCACCAGTGTCATCCCTTCAATGTTTCTGGCCTCTTGACAAATGGCCTTATAAGCCTGTCTTCTCCTAGATGTCCAGGGATCTGGACTTTTAAGACACTCTCCAGAGGAGAATCTTTTGCATTCCAGTTTGTAATGGTCTGCAGGCTGGTCATTTATGGAAACCACTACCCCAAGAAACGAGTCATCTCTTCAGTCCACCTGGGGAAAAAACAACAGAGATGCTTGAGGTACATACAGAAGGAGGAGTAACAGCAATTAACCAAGACAAAATGGCTGCCCTTACGAAGTATTGACTCAGCATCAGACAGTAGGCTGTTGATAGTGCTTAGGGGAAAGCTAAGTGGAAAAGAAGCAAGTATACTGTGAGGAAAGATCAGGATTACGTGTTTCAGAATCAGAGCACCTCAGACAGATAATCTATGAACAGTGTAGGCTGTTTGAGCTAAGTTGAAGGCACTTGAGTGTAGACCACCAGAAGGCAAGAGCTATGATCTGAAGGCCTTTAAGGGTCAGACCGGTTGAAATGAAGGCAATTCACATTGCTGAATATTTTGGCATGGCTAGGAAATACTTCCTTATTTCATATGAGTTGCTGTAATTTTCTTTCTCATGTACACAGTGCTTTTGCTAGTTTCTGTCTGTCTCTTTCTCTCTCCCTCCTCCGTCCTGTGGAGGTGGAACCCATCTCGCACACACTACAAAGCACTCTTACCACTGAGTCACACCTCCAGCCTTAGAAATGTCTCTTGGTAACAAGCTTTTCATCTTCCTGCAAGACCAAGAGGAACTCATCACTGAACACTTGCAGTACTCCAAGGAAGTCTTGAGTAAGTAAAGGCAAATAGAAAATGAGATCAGACAAGAGGAAGGAAAAGCAAGGAAGGGTATAGGCATGCCAAGGAGAGGAGCCTCGTCATAGCCAAGTGTGGCCCAGAAGGGTGCCTGGCCGTCCTTAGGTCTCCAAAGTAATGTCCCTTGCTGAATTGCTAAAGTACCCTGTCAACTAAAATTGCAAATTAGGCAAGGAGAGACTTCATATTGGAGATGAGAAATGGAGTAGGTTTTACACCTGTCTTCAGAGGCTACTGAAGCCCCAGGTTCAGTGCTGGATTGCTGTGAAACTCCAGGCCATCTCTGCAACTTACAGACAGGTCACTTCCCTCTGCACTTCATGTCCCCTTGGGAATAATGATGATGTACTAGATCATAGATGATCCATCTTTACTTTTGAGACCGCATCAGAACTGGATCCTTTCTTCCACATCATAACTGCTCAGGTTGATGTCCAAGTGGGAAGCAGGTACTGCCTGAACATGAGATCACATGTCATTAAAGCACCTTTCACCCTCTAAGTGTGCAAGAAACCTATGGTGCAGGACTCCAGCAACCTTGAGGAGGTGCTAGCTCCAGAGTTGGAGTGGCTTCCTGCAAGAAACTTGTGAAGCTCTCAAATGAGGCCTAGGAAACACCTTGGTAGCTCAGTGGGCTTTGCAGAGGCCATTTTGCTTTTTTCAATTAGTTGTGGGCCAGAGAGGAAGAACAACCAGCGTGAAACCATCACTGAATATGACAATGCAGAATCCTTTGTAATCAGCTGTAGTTCTGCAACTGTACAATGTTGTTGCTTAAGGCCAGATAAATCTCTTACTATGGAGATGCAGGTAGTACCTGGAGCAGCCTGCTGCCTGGCAGCTGTCCTAGGGACAGGGCACCTGTAAATAACCAGCCCATGACCTGTGTCCTTTAACTGTGCCAGCTGGAGAAAGTCCCTGCTGCCACTCCTTGTTTGCAGAGCTTTCGGCAGCTTGGAACTGCAAATAAACATCATCTCATTTTTTTTTTTTAAAGAACTTACTTTGGGCCGTGAAGGTAGTCCTGAGCCTAGAACTGGGAGGAAGTGTGCTACTTATCTTTTGTCAACTTGACACTGGCTAGAATCATCTGAGGGGTAGGATGATGCAATTGAGAATATGCCTCCATCAGACTGGCCTGTAGGCATGTTTAATAGTTGATGGACAAGGGCCTAAACCACTGTGAGCAGTGCCAACTCTTGGGAAGACAGTCCTGAGTTAGATAGCAAAAGCAAAATGTGTGAGTCTTGGAAAGCAAGCCAGTAAGTAGCAGTCGTCAATGATCCTTCCCTGGCTTCTCTTGGTTACCTTGAACTCCTGATCCTTCTGCTCTACCTACAGAGTGCTGGGATTACAAGCAGGCACCACCATGTCTGGATTATGCAGTGCTGAGGTTCAGGGCTTCCCTGACGCCAGGGCTTCCTGCATGCTAAGCAAGCACTCTATCCACTGATAGAGGTTAAATCACCTGCCCAGGATATTGGTGTCCCACTGATAGAGTGTTTCTGAGTTGGATGCAAACCAAGATTCGAGGAAGAGACAGAATGGACTCAAATCCAGTTGCTGCTTTGTACCTCATGCCTGGGAAAAGGGTCGACCCACACTGAGCTTCAGGGGCTTCCTCTTTGACAAGGTCACTATGCCCTTGACTACTTCACAATGTAGTGATAACACAGTGAACAAGAACAACCTTTACAGTCAGTTGCACTTGTGCAAATGCAGCATTGCAGCATCAGGAGAGGAAGTGAGTATCCTAATAGCAAAGCCTCCCCCAGTTCCTGGAAGATGACAAGGCTTCAGAACCAGGAAGTCTGCGGTGGCTCCTGAGAGACACAACATCTTAGTTTGTCCCTTGCCTGTGGTGGCCCAGGGACCTCAGGAAGTGGATAGAAAAAGAAAGTGGCCAGGCAGTGGTGGCATATGCCTTTAATCCCAGCACTTGGGAGGCAGAGGCAGGCAGATTTCTGAGTTCGAGGCCAGCCTGGTCTACTAAGGAAGGAAGGAAGGAAGGAAGGAAGGAAGGAAGAGAAAGAAAGAA